>JBAMJV010004148.1:32500-116796 GCA_037951105.1 Echinarachnius parma | reverse complement strand
GTTTCCAGGGTTTGAATACTAACAAAACTATTCGTGTGAGAGTGAGAACAGGCGTTAAGTCGATCTTTTGGCTAAATTGAGTTACGTATATACATCTATATACATATATATATCTAGGTCGTAACCTCCTCTACATAGTGCTTAATTTTCAGATAATAATCATGTCAAATTGTTGGAATATTCAACAAAATATAACATAGAGCTATACATTACATTGTTTTTTACATGGCTCTCAAACTTTAAAACATGATTATCTCCCGAAGTATGAAAATGGAGTTAGCGCCCTTTCCTTCTCAACCGACTTATTATATAGTTCTGTGCAGCTGCCGACACTTCCACTGCGGCAAGGTTTCATTCTCTTTTTATTTGTGTAGTAAATTGTTGTTAGATTTTGAATATTTCTTCATTATTATGATAATTCCCACGTCCTTTTCCCCCAATACTTCTTATTTCTCCTGCGACAGCTTTACCACACCTCCAGGATATCAATTATCACATGCTCGGCTGGAGCGTCGCAGAAAATTGGCGATTGGAAGAAGAATAAACCAACTACGCGTTGCCATGGTTACATTTGCACCGGAATGTAATTTATCTGAAAGCTAATGTGAAGAGATTCATTCTTTCTATGCAATGAAGCGATTGTGTTTAAGGCGTCGACCTCCCGGAATGTTCGGTTCATTGAAATGTTCAGATTTTAATTTAATTTCACTTTCTGCGAACTCTTTAAGAAATATTATATCCTGAAAGCATTAGCGAACTAAAAATACTCACCCTTTTATGCTGACAGCGATTTGGTTAACACTTTTTTTTTCATAAAAAAGCTTCCAAGCGTGAATATATAAATGTGCAGTGAAGTAAAACATAATCATATACAAGTTAGACAATTCTCATTCGTCAATTAATAGATCGATCGCTCGATTGAGTAACTGAAGGAAAATAACGAATAAAGGTAGGTAAACATAAATCGATCGATCGATCGAATAATTAGTTAACGGGTCAATTAATTAACTTTCCTATCAATCAATAAATCAACCAATCTCGAGTTACAATTTTGTGTATAGCAAAGCTGCAAGGTATTTTTGTTTTCATTTACAGAAAAGAAGCTAACAAGTATATATAGTTTCTTTTTGTCAATTGAAGCACTGCTTTACGTTCGATTGTATTGTCAATAGATCGATCAATTAATCAACGAGCTATCGAACTAATTATGTGATCGATCAGTCATCGTTTGCACATGACCGATCAACTGCATGCATTTTAATCAACACAACCATATTGTACGTAAAACCACTATGAACCGCTGGTGATAACAGGCGTAAAATATTGCTCACTTCGATATGCATGTAACCAAAATGTGACGTACCGGAATAAATATTCTTTGCAGATTCTTTCTTCGAATAATTATTCTGATTTTTAGGATACGCTCGATGTATTGTACATGTATCAAAACAAAATGTTCATTAATTTAAAACATAGAACATATCCGCTGGATATCCGAAAGGACATCCGTGGCGATATATGTTGAATGCTATACTGATTCATGAAATTTTAAAACAAATGTTAAAGGCGCACCTGTAAAGTGTCAGATATTGCCCAAAATGACATTTGAGACTTCAACCCTATATACTAAAATCATTGTAAGAATTATACGAATAATGTGTGAAAAGTTTCATTGAAAAAGAACACTGCTTTCCTAGTTAAAACAGCGACAATTTGCGTCGGCTTTTACAATGAATTACTGTATGACGTTTATGGGGTTTATGACCGTTCATTAACGCTCTTGAGCTGAATGATTATCAATGATAGATATCGTCATACTAAAGGGGCATTTGAACAAAATCCTATTTTATTCTTCTCTTTCCATAAGCCCAACAACACGGTAGAAGAGAAATGTGGAAGCTCAAATTAAATTTTGTGGAGTTAGACATTTTACAGGTGCACCTTTAATACATTTTTGTTTTATCCTATGTTTCATTTTTGATCCCGTTGCGTCACCGACAACGCCTCATGCGTAAAACACCATCACAAGTTAAAATATGATGAGGAACCCGGATGATAACGTAATGTCTATAAATAGACATTACATTTCCGGGAAATTTGGGCCCCCTTGAAAAGTTGAAAGGGGGTTTCCCTGTTACCATCGAAATCTCCCTTCCTTGTCCATGTTATACCAGGAAGGTAGCTCCCATTTCCCTGGTGACATCGATATCCGCACGGATCACGATGTTTATCAAAGGCCCGGTCACATATCACCGGATAGCGTAAACGGATGCCCCGACGGAGAGTAACAATTTAAATCAGTTCGTCTCCGTTCGTATGCGTTTCTAGCCTATCCGATAGGCGTCTGAGCTTTCTGGCAAGTACTAATCGCGTTATGGAGACGAAAAACCGGTGATCTCGAACCCGATGCGCGGAGCACGCTCAAACTAGGCATATCGCGGTTAGTACACTGCCGGTAGAACCTGCTAGACAGCACGATGCCTATCAGTAGGCTAATGCGTTTCTTGTCCGCTCCTTGTCAGGCGATGTTCGTTGTTCTATCCGACGGAATGTTTCGTGCATGAAGCAATGGAGACGACTTTCACCACCGGATAATCTGATTTCGTAAATTGTCTATACGTCGGGCATCCGTTTACGCTTTCCGGTGATATGTGACCTGGCCTTAAACGGTTAAATAAAACAAAACCACTAGTGTAAAGAACAAATTTCCGCACGGCTTTCACTGTGACATATAGGCTACCATGTATACAGAAAACGTGTGTACGGATTCTTTCGTGGAATATGTTATTTAAGTGGTGCAGCGTCGGATTTATTTTTTCAGGAAATTATGAAAACGGGAATAATTGAGAAGGGAAATGCATATATATGTTGTTTTCTTTGTATTCAACTGCTGTATTTCCGATATTTCTATTATAAACTATAAATATCCTTGGTATTTTACACTCCAATAAATATAAACTGATTACAATTTTCGCGATTTTTTGTTTTTCAATATTTGACATTTAAATTTGTTAACAGACCAGTTGTTTCTTTTTGTTACAAACTATACGACTTCAATTATTGTAACTTCAATTAGAACCACTATTGCATTCTATTGGTTTTTCTAATTTTATTATTGGGTGCACAGGCCCCCGGGGGGGATAGTGTATGCTCATTGGCGTATCGTGGTCGGGATGATTGGGGACACACCTTTTTTTAAATGTTTCCCTTATGCATTCTATTGTTTTTGTTTTTGTTATTGGGTGCACAGGCCCCCGGGGGGATAGTGTATGCTCAGTGGCGTAACGTGGTCGGGCTGATAGGGGTTATGTTTTCTGTGAATAAAAACAAAATGTTTCCCTTATATATTATATTGTGTTTTTGTTTGCCCCCCCCCCCCCCCCCTCCTGTGGCTACGCCACTTTGTATGCGTGTGTGTGTTTGGTTGCTCGATCTTTGGGGGAAATCCCGAGTACAATTTAATTTAATTTACGCTCGATCGTAAAACTCGATAATTTTTACGCCCGCGATATTAGAAGATTGAAAAATAACATACCTCTATTTTGGTTTTGTTATCATATTACTTTCATCCATGCAAAATATCAGTCCTTGAACCTGAGTTCCAACGATAAGAACATCGTCAAAACTTCCATTTAATTTGTAAATGTTTGATATATTATGCGTTTATGATTTAGGTTATTTATGATATCATTTTGACCCAATATCTACCAAAAATAAATGAATAATGATTGGTGGGAACAAACTGAACAACTGGGGTGTTTCACTCAGATTTACAATGATGAAAACGCTATCGGTTGTGCGCGTTTATTCAAAGTTACGAAAAGGTTTATGTTGAAGGTTTATAGGAGTACGGTTTAGTTAGTAGGGTTAGGGGTAGTATTATAGGGTTTTGGTCAGGGTAAAACATTGATACCGGTTGGTTATAACTGTAAGACGAATCTACCTTTCAAACGGCTGCATTACCCACCATTAGAGTGATGCAGCCTCCCGTGGGCTCCCACGTTGTTTAAACGTCACTACACCTGTTTTGTATATACTTGCACATTCTACTTTTGCATCTTTATTGTATATAAATGCAAAGTGAATACTGTATTATAAACAATGGCACCTCCTGACGACCACACCAGCACATCATCCCAGTATAGCTTTGCAGCTGCTTCAAGGGATTACCTCATCAAGTTTCAAGACTAGTAATCATGTTGGTGCCTCGCTCATGCTCTTGAATTTGTTTTGTTGTTGACATGTTAGAAGCGACCGTCACACCACCTGGTTTGGTCATGAATGTCAAATAAAATGATGCGGGGACAAACCAGGGGTAAAAACGGGGACCCCTTTCGATAAAATCGTTATCGCTTCTATCTCGCGGTATTTCATCGATTTCATCTCGATCGGGCCTACTGGAAGAGTCCTGTTTTCTGCGAAAAGATAGCGTAGATCGAGGAGGAAGAAAGTTTGCGAGGGGAGCATTTTGGGATATTCCCGTTTAAAGGGATAGGCCTAGTTCAGTTTGGTGTAGAGGGCGCTTCAATTAAAACAAATTTGTGAGATAATCACAACAAAAAATAAAGTTAATGAAAATGGATTTTGACAAAGTAATACTAGATCCATTTAAAACCGGGGACCTCCTTCGCTGATCGTTATCGCTTTTATCACGCGGTATTTCATCGATTTCACTTCGATCGGGCCTACCGGAAGAGTCCTGTTTTCTGCGAATAGATAGCGTAGACAAAGAGAAGGGATAAAGTTTGCGAGGGGAGCATTTTGGGATAGTCCCGTTTACAGCTATAATATAGCAGTTTTGGGAAAGTTACGGAAAGCAACTCTATTGGCCAAACAAATTGATCAACATCGTTCAATTAGTATAAAAGCGGGTCTATGTGGTAAAATATGAACTGGTCTATGTGGTAAAATATGAACCGTATTATCGAAATGTGCATGTAAAATTAGCTTGGGCGAAAAGTTCACAGCTTGTTTCGCCCGTCGCCGCGGCTTGAGTCTTGTAGCTAGCCTGTCGGCTAGCCGATCTACCACGCGCGGCGGGGTTTGCGTGTGCTGTGCATATTATGTTCGGATGAACATTTCAATTTACAGCCGTCGGCGATATCGATCTTTTACCAGAGATGTTTTTCTAAATTGCAAATATATCAATAAATAGGCGGTTTCTTGGTCAAATTGTTATAATCCCATACAAGTAAAAAATAATATATTATTTCACATGCATGGTCGGTTATAATAACGTACATTACATTATTGATGTGTGGGGCGTTTCCCAATACTGTCATTTGGCTTTAACAAGCATGCAGATGGGAAAATTTCCCAAAAAATGTAGGCTAATACATCTTTTTAATATCATTGATGGTTATTTCGTAATCATTTGGGGCTCTTAAATTTGTCCATTAACGTTATCAAATAAAAAAAAAAAATCACTTGGAGCGTTTTTGTTTAGCTCCTGGTAGCAGAAGAATAAAATGGGTTTTGATTTTTCAAATGTTTCTCTAAGGATGGAGATATTCACAAATAATGATAAGTTTTCCAGGAGTGCTATTCGATAAAATATTATATGATTGTTTACTGTTTTCATTAGGCATGTTAGGTACGAAATAAATATAATTCCTTTTCTAAAAAAAATATCACACACAATTCAGAAGAATCTTTTAATGATATTGGTGTCTGATTTAACTATCAAGAATCACTTTTGACGAAAACATATGTAGTTAACGGATCACTTGAAGATGCAACGCATGCAAAAGTGTTATTTACAAAGCAGTTCGATTTAGCACAAATTGAAGTTACAACTATTGAAGCTGTAGTTTAAAAAGAAAAAATAACAAAACAATTTAACGAAAATGAGTCTGTATGGAAATGGAAATGTCTAATGTGGAAAAATAAAGAAAAGTTTGTGTAAAATACAAAAAAATATTAATAGTTTGATATCGGAAATACAGGAACAACAAAATATACAAAATAAAATGTGTGCTAATACATCTGTTATATATTGTGGGCGACAATTACAATATTAACGATACAGCGCGTGTAGGTGTTACTATAGGGAAACATTTCCCCCCCCCCCTTAAACAAAAATAATAAGGTGTGCCCCCCCCCCCCCCCCCAATTAGCCCGACCACGCTAGGCCACTGAGCATACAATAACTCCCCCCCCCCCCCGGGGGGGGGGGGGCTGTGCATGTGCCCCCAATACATATAGTGTCCCCAATCATCCCGACCACGATACGCCAATGAGCATACAATATCCCCGGAGGGCCTTTGCATGTGCCTCCAATAATTTTGAAAACCCCCCAATAGAATTACAAAAAACAAAGAAATACATACGGTGTCCCCCCCCCCCCCCCCCCAATCAGTCATGGCATGCCTCCCCAATGCCAATCAGCCCGACCACAATACGCCATTAACTCATACACTATCCTTGCGCGTATGACCAATTCCCCCTTCAATCTCTTATGTCTGGTGATAAATATAATGACATGATTTAATTAAACTCTTAATTGCGGAAATCAACATCCGTCTTGCTTTATACAAGTAATGTTTCCCTTTTCCCATTTTCCCTTCATTCGAGGGACAATATATCATACAAAATAACAATACAAATTATGCTTGTTTATTAGAGACAACAATTATTGATTGAGAAATTTTACGAAAACATAGCGATATTATTTTCGATACATACCGGTTTGTTATGAAAGTTGTATGATCCTATATGTTAAGAGCTTAGTTCCAAAAGGCGCTAAATCCACTTTCCATAACAATTTAGTTAACGATATCAGTACATTAATAAGCTAAGTAGCTATCTCAAGATCCAAATTTTAGGACAAATTACACAATCAAAATCAAACTAAGGGAACGATCATTTTCATATTCGCATATAGGCATATGTACAAAGTTGAACAAGAAACCTGCTTTTCTCAGAAGTTCGAAAAGTGGATTTAGCACCTTTTAACAAAAATTCCAATATCCATTTAGTTATGAAAATATCGATGTCTCCGATTTTATTACATGCAATTGTTGTAATGCAGAAACGAGTAATTATTTATAATGATATTCATTTCGATTAAAATGGCATTATCTTGTCTTTGAATGTCACGTCAAGAGTATATTGACAAACTAAAACTTTACATTTTAAGTCAGGTGATAAAAAAAAAAAATACAATGACAAGTTTGAAATCAACATCGGCCTCGCGTCATACAGGCATTTTTTCTACTTTTTTTCCGTTTAATTGAAGAGACAATATTACTCAATACAAAATTAATGTGGTTAAAAAGCAGATAATTGATTAGAATTCATGCTTTACGATTTATTTATAGAGAACAATATTCATGTTTGAGAAACGTTATGCTACGAGAAAAAAACTGCTTTAGAAAACGATGAATGATATGCTTTTTAATGTTATTTGATATGTACATTAACATTAATACTTCCATTAGCGATTTCGTTATGAACAAAAATCGATGACTTTGATTACATTATACGCAATAATTGTCGAACTGTTGCAGAAACAATATCTCTATTATGACGTTGCAAATTAAAATGTAATTGAATGTTTGTGAATGTCACGTTATATTGTCAAAATAAAGGGAAATAAAAGTTTCAAATCAGCTCTAGTGATGAATACAATTATAGGTTAGTGTGTTTAAACGTGCCCGATATAATTATTTCCGCTCCAAATGTCATGTATGTGGGATATATATAACTACTATAAAAAATCGGCACTTTTGGTAAGAGCGAAGATAATGTAGAAAAAAAAAATGGGAAACAAAGATACACCCGATCAATTCATTTTATTTGTTTTAATTATAGCGTTTTTAATGAAGATAGGAAAGAAATTTAAAAAAGGAAAGATGCACCAAAATAATCGTATACTTGATAATAGTGTATTTGTCTTTTCACATGTACTTTCAGCAAATGCCAATTATAAATATAATTTAATATAAATAATACCTTTGTGTATGAACCTCGTGCAAAATCTCTATTTTACAATAACTAAGATGACTAATTGACTATATAATACCCCCTGACAGCGAATATGGAGAGGGAGAGAGAGTTGATGATTAATGTTTAAAGAGATCGAGTAACATTGTCTAAATCCACAATTCTAGCGGTTCTCATATACCACATTGTATATATTTGTATTAGCAATATATGGAACAGGTTGCGGTTTTCAAAATTTCTCTGTCGTTATCAAAATGTATCAAAATGTATGATTAAAGTGTTTGGATTTAAACTGTGTACGAAGTAAGTGCAATGTGCTAGGAAATATCACTTTGCATTTTCGCTTTAAAATTCTTTAAAAAGTCTCATTTAGCATGGAATGTTCACACATCACGGATGACATCAGGGGTGTCGATCATGGGGGGCAGGGGGGCGGTCGCCCCCCCCCCCCCCCCAATGAAAATATTGGGGGGGGCGAACATATCATTTCGCCCCCCCCCCAATAATTCCGAAAATGAGGAAGAAAAAAATCGAGTGATATAATGCCAAAGAGGGGAAAGACACATTCATCAATAATTAATCTTCAAAATAGCCGTTTTTTAGTTTGAAAAGGACTGTAAATCTCTTTTTTGCCGCGCGCTTCGCGCGCATACAGTTTCTCATATTGCAAGTTTCATTTGGGTTGCGGGAACTCACCTTTTGAAATGTGTTGGGCAGCGTAATTTCTCAAACGCAAACCTCAAACGAAGTTTATTAATTCCTCATCTATAGATAGCATACCGTCACAGAAAATAAAATAATCTCGGTACATATGCGCTGAACGCAAATCAAATTGGAATATCATGTCCCCCCACATTTGAAAAAGGAGCAGATTGTCCCCCTCCCTTTGTCATTATGTATGTTTGGTTCCATACCTATATACTTCATATAACGTAACATTTCTGTCTCGGGTGTGCACCAAATCGCACAATTTCACGCCCAAAAATACAAAAGCTCCCTACTGTGGGAGGGGGACACCCCCTCCCACACCCTCCCCCGCTCGGTCGCTTTGCTTCCTCGCAATGTCTCCCCTACACTTTTGAGAAATTGTTGACGCACTTTCTTAGTTTCATGGGAGCCCAATGCCCTAGACTATATCGATGGATCACGTGGATCCATCTCATGCAAGGCTCAGTCTTTTCCTCGCTATGCCCTTTAAAAATACGTTATGAGTAGGTTCACTATTTTATACAATGCTAGGAGCAAATGTCTGAAATCTAAAAGCTTCCGGGGGCTCCGCCCCCTGGACCCCCATTATTGTCCCCAAATGTGGGTGCCCCCCAAAGTCAGGTCTTCGAGCCATCAAGACACTTTTAATGAGCGCATCATAAAACTTCCGGGCATGCCAATGTGGGGCTTTTAGCTCTCTCAGTGGTCACTCTTGAAACATTTTCAAATTTCGCCCCCCCCCCCCCCCCCCAATCTCAAAAACGGATCGACACCCCTGGATGGCATACTCAGATCACGAAAATGCTAATTTGATAAACCCGTCGTCAGGTTTTGCACATGTCAACACAGTTACTAGATCCCTTTAATAACAACTAAATTATTTGTTATAGCAATACAAAAAACCTTAGTGTGCATGTATCACGACCACTCACAATCACGCCCCTTACCTATTCAAGTTCAAGTTCAAGTTCATTTCCATTTTCAACAATCAAATATACACATTTTATACAGTTAATGAATCACAACTACATTTCATAAATCATACAAGTTGAATTATAAAAAAAAGTAAATGCTATTTTACATTGCCAATCAAAATACCATTTAATATATCATTCTGAATTAAGTTACAAGGAATTTAAAAAAAATCATCATGTCATATATTAGCGAAATCAAGATTTCTCTATTTCCCAAAAGTGTATCTACCCCGCAGCGGCCCTCGCACGCGACTCGGCAGACAAAACAACATAAAAGCAGCGGACAACCATAAACAAAAAAAGAAATACAATGCGAGGAATTCGAAATATTTTGACTGTACTTCTGACCGTTAAATCTTACTCCCAGACCCGGTGCGATAGCATACCAAGTGCTTACCCCCTGTCCAGTATTTGCATCCCCTCTGGGACGCTACGGACACCGCACGGGGGTCTAGCTACACCCCTGCGCATATACCTTTCTCGGCCCGCAGCGGTCCTCGCACGCGACCCGGCAGACAACATAAAAGCCGCGGATAGTCGTTAAAAAACCCGAAATACAATGCGAGGAATTCGAAATATTTTGACTGTACTTCTGACATTTGTCTGACCATTAAATCTGACCCCTAACCTGGTTGCGATAGCATACCAGGAGCTTACCCCCTGTCCATTCTTCGCACCCCTGTGGGATGCTACGGACACCGCACGGGGGTCTAGCTGCACCCCTGCACCTGGTTCTATACTAGGTCGAGGGGGGTAAAGTGTTGTTCTATAAAATGACAGACGTTTAATTATTAGACACGCTTTGTTTTGCCAACAAGTGGCCGTTTGATTGATTTATAACGTCAATAATACTTGTTTATATTAACTGACCGTTACAATCCGACCTCCCTGGATCGAAATATTCTAATTATTTACAATGTGTTGTTTTATTAGTTTTTTTCCTATTTAGAAAGATTTCCGAATTTGTGTATCGCATTGAATACGATTGTAAACATCTCCCGATAAATTAAGTCCTCTGTTATTTGTTTAAATACTTTTAAAATACATTTTCAAGAAACTGATCGTGTTGAAAGTTATTATGAAAGCACAAATTACAAATTGATAAAAGATACAGAGATATACCACTAAATTTACTTTAGTCATGTGAGTATTTTCACGTTATGATTAAATTGAAGTTGGGGAACAGTTGTTTGTCGCTGAAGTTTGGTGCTCCTCAACAGATATTTGCATATTAATTTCAGTTTGATCTGCAAATCAGCAAATCATATTATGTTAACCATTTGAGAGAAAGAAGGACGAAGCATAAAGCCCTCTGCAGACAGAGCCGACTCGACCCGATTCGACTGGTTTTCATTCAGATCGGCTCAGTTTTCAGTGCCTCGCGACACACATTTTGCCAGTCGAGAGGCAGTCGGATGCCAGTTGGGGCCGATTCAACACGATAAATCTGCTCCGACCGACCGGGCCCAACTCTAGCCTGATTGAAACCAGTCAGATCGGGTCGAGTCGGCTCTGTCTGCGCCGGGCTTAAGGTACATGTTAAACATATCTTATACAATCACAGACAGACTTGACAAAGAAAAGACAAAGCCTCCCCCCCCCCCCCCCCCCCCCCCGCCACAGCAGAATTTATTATCACTAATGTAATATTTAATTCGGCAAAATCAAGAGAGGAGAATAAATTGCCGTATAACCATGGTTACAGAACTATACAACATCATCTGTCTGCCACAAACTCATATCAACAGATCCGAAACAACAGGAAAATATGGTTTACATTTTGAGACATGCATATCAGTGTTGTATCCGAGTACACCCAATCCGAGACCGAGTCCGAGTTCGAGTCCGAGTCCAACACTATTTTTTTGTTAAAATTTCATTTTACATTTATTCCTTTTCTTTACCAAAGGCAATTGATCTATCACTCAATCAAGTGATTATAAGGAATCACTTCATACAGACAAACATGCAGTCAACATTGACTGGCCTCGAGCTGGACTCGGCCTGAGTCATCGAGTCCGCGACCTTCCAGTCCGAGGCCGAGGCCGGGGTCCCCGAGGCCGAGTCCGAGGCCGAGGCCGGCCTCGAGTCATCCAACACTGATGCATATTCATACAATGTACAACGGATCGTGCAGCTAGGATCAATACTAAGGCCATGAAAAATAAATTGTTGGATTGGCGTAACCCGCCCGCCCCTAAAAATACCGGCGCTAATGCACACCGACCCTAGAGGTTTTTTCTGAATTTTATTTGAAAAATAAAGAAAAATTGCAATAGAATTTGCAATTGCGATGTGTTATGTGTGTGTTTTTGTGTATTTGTGCGAAAAAGAAAAAAAAAATCCCTACCGACCTACCCTAATTTTTGGTTGCCCGTTACTCCAATCAAACAATTTATTTTTTAGCCTAAGCGCCTGCCCACAAGTTCAAGTAGGTGAAGGTGGATGCATATCGATGATTAAGTGAGGCACACTAATTCTTGTCAGTGTTCCGAGAAAGGCGTTGAATTATTTATGCCATGTTCATTAATCATTTGTCTCTCTTTTCTTTGGAAAAAAGAATGTTTCTTTCCTATTTCTAATCTAAAGGATAACATAATTATGTACGTGTACGGTAATTGGTATTATCTTTAGAAGATTGAAAACTACTGCATATAGAAATGATTTTGGATTTTTTTAAATTGAAGCAATATTGCTTGAAATGTACCTTGTTAAATTGTGTTACCCCAGGACAATATGGAATTGCCTAATAATGTTTATGAGCTAGCATATTATGCATCAAATATACAACGGATCGTGCAGCTAGGATCAATACTAAGCGCCCTTTCACAAGTTCATTAAAGGGGAAGGAACTCCTAGCCTTTTGACTTACTGGATGTGATGAGAGCATAACGCCTGTCATTTCTAGTCACTTATTTCCTCATGAATATTCCCAATAATGAAAATAATCCATATTTTATGGCCCACTGTCGTCTGCTTTCAATGCCAACAGGAGGCGGCCATTTCTTCAACTTCTCGCGGTGAAATGACGTGTCAGGCGGAGAACACAATAGCGGGTTACGATAATGCTATTGTGTTCTCCGCCTGCCACGTCATTTCACCACGAGTAGTTGAAGAAATGGCCGCCTCCTATGGGCATTGAAAGCAGACGACAGTGGTCCATAAAATATTGATTATGTTTGTAATCGGGAACATTCATGAGGAAATAAGTGACTAGCAATGATAGTAGTTATGCTCTCATCACATCCAGTAAGTCAAAAGGATAAGGGTTAATTCCCCTTTAAGGTATGCAAGTAGGCAAAGATGGATGCATATCGATGACAAAGTGAGGCACATTATTTTCTTGTCAGTGTTCCGAGAAAAGCGTTGAATTATTTATGCCATGTTCACGAATCATTCGTTTCCCTCTTTCTTTGGAAAAAAGTATGTTTCTTTTCTATTCCTAATCTAAAGGATAACTTTACGTGTACGGTAATTGCTATTATCTTTAGAAGATTGAAAACTACTGCATATAGAAATGATTTTGGATTTTTTTAAATTGAAGCAATTGCTTGAAATTTACCTTATTACATTGTGTTATGCAGTACAATAATGGAATTGCCCAATAATGTGTGTGAGCTAGCATACTGCAAATTGCTACCCAATGGTGTTGTTCAATGCTTCGTCGAGAAAGAGCAAGAAGGGTGTAACATCGATTTTTTATTTTTTATTAAAGTGATCTATAGTAACTTCGTTCTTATACCTCCTTGATGTTACTAGATCCCTTTAAGTTATGCATACCATCTTATAGATCGGGGCGTTCTTCTATGTGATGCCACATGTTCAGGTTATATTCATTACAAATTTGGGAAATATTTATCACAAAATAAAAGAGAGATAAATTTGGTTTATATACATTATATTGCTGAGCTCCCAAACTTTAAAGCCAAATAACAGGTTTGGGAAAATTACCGAAAATAGCTTTATTGGCCAAATTAATTGATTAGTATTGTTGAAATAGTATAACAAAAGGCTTGTGTGGAAAATCCGAACCTTATGGCGGCGTCACGCTCTAGCCACGATCTAGACAATAGCTGATCACAATCACTGGAATGTATCTGCAAAAAGTCTTTTGTCCAATGAGGATCTGAATGGGAAGATTATCTCACATGTGTCAATAGATATCCTTCCATGAATGCACAGACAATAGCTCGATGAACAAAAGACTAGGTAGCCAAAGACCCACGACCGACCCACGACCGCTTTTTAAGCTTTGGACATGTCGAAAGCGCTCGGCAGCGGTCGTGAGTCTTCAAATGGCGATCTACTCTTTTGTTTAGGGAGCCATTGTATGTTCATGCATGAGAGGCTATCCTTTCACCTATGTGCAATAATCCTCCCATTCATTCGTCATTTAATCATCGTTCGGACAATGCTTCGCCTCCCACTGCCAAATTTATGAATGGGGATTAGGAGCGTAGCAATTTTATGAATGGGGATTAGGAGCGGCGCGAGAGCGTAGTTATGTGTGACGGGGGTATTAGTATCGTTAAACTTAGAAATATCAATTGAAACGTTTATTCATGCCGCTGACATTGGGCCTAAATTCACCGCCAGTTCGGCCCGTCTACGCTTGTTCGCGTGCGGAGCGCACGTGGTGCATCATTTGCCATAGGTATTGCTCACAGCCGCGAACATGCGGTTTAATTGTGTCGATGCACTAACCGTTTTTATTTCGAAACTTTCATTGCTCAAATATTAAATTTCAACGCAGTTTTTGTCGACATCTTTACATTAACATTAACATTAAGTTATGATACACATGTTTGGTGATAACAGCGTTTTTTTTTTATGTGTGGGGCGTTTCCCAGTATACTGTCGTTTTGGCTTTAAACACGATTATCTGCAAAAAGTGACATAGCGCCCTTCTCTTTCCAAACATTGTCTTTTTTCCCAGCTCATAAGTGGAGGAAATTATCCCCTATTACTAGTCGATGGGCCCTTTCTCGTCGGCATAGCGAGATGGATTCGCTCTTGAAATGGTGGAGGAGTCTATAGCCCGGGGATGTGGCAATGCATGCGCACACATTTAAAGGGATCTATCTAGTAAACTTTGTTGACATGTGCAAAAAGTGATGAATGGTTGATACAATGTGTATTATTGTGGTCTGATATGTCCACTGAGTAATGTGTAATAATTTCACGTTAAATGGATCTTTATGGCCGAGTAATGAGCGAACATGCAAGGTGACATTCACCAACTCATTGCACTGACTATCCAGTGGATAGTTACAAATCCGAAAACATCAATCCTAATATCTTTGTGACGAAAGGAAAAATTCGAAAACCGAAACCTGTCACATGCTTCTATTGTAAAACAACAAGGAGAACCGAGTTCCAAGGAGTTCCAAGGAAGTTTTGAGGATTTTGACAATGTTACTAGATCCCTTTAGAGATGCGTGGTGATGTAGGGGGCGGTCAGAACATTCGTAAGTGGGATCGTTGGTTGGCACTACATAACTCTCTGCCAAGTAGCTGGCATTTTGTACCGTGCACGAGGCGTTCGCAAGATGGCATGTTCGCTGTTGAACCACAACGGCAGTTGGAGTCATACTTCTATGGATTGAACACGCCATCGTGCCGTTTGCTGCATTTTGCCCAAAAAAAAAAAAAAAAAATCTCACATCGTATTCATTCCTTCTTAAATGTTTATATTTTTGTAGCAGAATTGTAAAAAATACATCGCCCTTATACATGTTATTTCATTTATGTTATTATTTATATTTTTCATGACTTGGTTAAAATATACATGTGCACGCAAAACGTAACTTTAGTGAGAACACATGCACGGTGTGTAAGGATACCGACGTAAGTGTCCTCTTCAAGAGCTCTGAAAGTGGGTTTTGGCCTCGGGCAGCTGGCAGTGTTTCGGAATACTAGTATAATAGCCAACTATCAATACCAGGAATATCAGATGTTCCCCTCTACATGCTCTAAGAAACGAGAAAAGGAATCCTACAGATATGGCCTAGTCACACTGCACCGTTTTTCCTTCCGTTTACTTTCCGAACAAAATGTGGCTAAACAGTCAGAATCTAGCAAAATAATGTTGAAGTTCCGTGAGGTTTCGTTTCACGCGAAACGGAGCCGAATTAAAGGTATCCTACTAGTCCGTTCCGAACTTGGTCCGCATCAGTTCGTTTCCTGCCAGTATCTGCTTGTTATACCTTCCGGATGTCAAACGGATAGGAAACAAAAGGAGAGACGGATATGGCGCGCCATTTGCCCAATAAGTCGATAAACACTGTTTATCGCCGATAAACACTGTTTATCACCGATAAACACTGTTTATCACCGATAAACACTGTTTATCACTTGATAAACAGTGTTTATCGATAAACAGTGTTTATCAAAGTGATAAACACTGTTTATCGACTTATTGGGCAAATGGCGCGCCATAGACGGACGGGTTCAGTGGGACTACCCTATAAGAAACGAAAACAAGAATCCGGAAGTTAGATCGAGAGGAAAAGGTGTTCAAGTAGAGGTTCCGATGAGGTGGGCGGTTGCCACCTTAGTTCGCGCCGGTGCCTGTTTATCGGACGGGGAGCTATATACTTAGTCCGGGTTTCATAGCTTGATAATTTTCGCCGAAACCTTCTGTTAAATATGAGGTCATCAGATTCACATCCGAATCTCACATTCGAAATAATTTCATCTTCCGACAATGTTACTTAGAACGTACCTTTATAGTGGAACATACATGGTTAGTAACATTGTATTAATATCATAATCAATACATTCGCTGTGCTTTTGGGAGAAAAACCTGAGACTGAATGTACAAAATTAATGCAGTTTTACCTGATAATTTTAGGTGAAATAAAAAGGGGACGGGACGAGGGAGGCAACTTATTTCCGTATATACTTTGAATTACTAAACTTTAACTGAACTCACTCAATTCATTTTCGATCAAACACTTTCGATATTAGCATAATTAGGCTGAGGACTGTTATAGAGTTGCTTTGAATTACTGAAGTTTTACGGACATTTTTTTTGGTAAATTATTTTAATTAATTTGTAATGTTTTGTTGGAAGCAAGAATAAATTGAAATGGAAAATTGAAATCCCTAAATCCATATCTCATTCCAAAAGTATTACTGCAAGTTATAGTCAGTTTCAGGGTTGTTGGTGTTACTGCATGTGGATTACTAAACTTTTACTGAAATCTCTAAATTAACATATTATTCCACAAAATGTATAATTATAGAATTTTACAGTTTTTAAAGTTGCTATACCGTATATGAATCACTAAACTTTTGCCTAAATCCGTAAAATTCATATCTTATTTTTCAAATTCAATGCTAGATTTTCAAGGTTTTTTTTATAGAAATGCTTTAGGTGACTAAACTTTTGACTGAAATCGATGAATGCATTATTTATCTAATTTGGTTCCACACATTTGGATGCCAGATGTTTCAAGTTGTTAGAATTGTTTCAAATTACTAAACTCTTTACTAAAATAGAGAAATTCATCTTTAGTTCCATGGTTGCTAGAGCTGAATTGAATTGATAAATTAGTGATTTTACTAAAAACGCTGGACTCATATTTTTATAATGTCACAAATGTATTGCTAGGATAAAGGGGTACTCTTATGAGCTAGATTTTAGGTTTGCTATAAACATGATAAACATAATAGAGTTCCTATGAATTATTGACATTTTACTGAAATAGCAAAATCCATTTCTAATTCCACAAATAAATGCTATCATTTAGGGCTGTTTCACTATTTTTTACTTTTTTTGTTAAAACTGTTTTTACTGACATTTTGCAGAAATAGCAAAATAAATTTCTAATTCCACAAATAAATGCTATCACTTTAGGGCTGATTTACTCTTTTACGCTTTATACTCTTTTTTTTATTAAATCCATCACGTATTGCACAAATTCGAAGTTGATTGGTTTCATTTAGGTAAGACATAATATTGCCTAATGATGGCTATATACATGATATACGTCGCGTACGTGTGAGTTTCTCCTCGCTTGAATGTTGCTCCCTCATCTTGATTTGATGAGCAATTCATTTGTAGTTGATTTGAACAATGGTGGACCCAAAATAGAACGTGTTTAAAAACAAAAATTAAAATTATTTTAGCTTTCGTCTAAGTATAGCGTTGCACGCCGGAGGAAAATAGACACTGATACAAAAAGGTTCTTTTCCGTGGGTTGGATATACTGCATGTACTGATTGAGTTAAGATTGAAAGATTATATCATTCTTATCAACCGGTTTTAAAAAGAGATATATTATTCGTATTACGTACTCCACGAGGTAATCGTTCCTCAGTCAATGACTTTATTTTTAAAGGTAATCAAGCGTGGGATGCTACACAGCGGGTCGCCATTTTGAACTAGGCTAGTTTGCGCGCACTACATAAAACTTAGCTAACGTGCATTACGCACCGTGCGCAACGCGTACGCAAGATGGCGCCGCGCATCTAATTTGACGAATCTGAATTACCTTTAAGAAGGTCGTTGGGATAGAAATTCAAACATAGTTTGTCTATATTTAATGTCTCTTTTCCGATGAGCACTGTTCAATAAATCAATTGCAATTAAAAGATATAGAACGTTATTTGAAGACATTTTTTTGCTGTTTTGCTTTCGTTTTAGTATAGTATTACAAGCCGTATGAAAACGGATGCTTATATTTAAAAGGTTCTATTCCGTAGGTTATAAATAGCCCCTCTGATTGAGTTTAGATTGAAAGATTATCTCTAATCAACATGTTTTTTAAAATATATTATTCGTATTATATACTCAACTAGGGAACTGTTACCCAGTCAATGTTTTTTTTTTTTTTAAAGACGGTCGCTGAAATTAAAATTCTAAAATAGTTTGTCGTTTGACCAATGGGCAATGAGCCTTTAAAGGGACTTAGTAACATTGTCCGAATCCTCAAAATCCAATTGGAATTCTAGCGAGTCCCTCATACTGTGTTGTATTCGTATTAACAATAAAAGCATGGGACAGGTTTCGGTTTTTCAAATTTCCATTTCGTTAAAAAGATATTTACGAGTAATTATACAAATATTAAAGAAAGAAATACACTTCTTCGATATTAAAAATAAACAATGTATAATGAATAAATTGTAACATGACGATAAAGATTGCGATATACATGTACTAGTAGATGCACATGATAAACATATTATTTTCAAATAATGTATTAACATAATGTGATATGTACGGGACCAGTATAGTATTACACGCCGAAGGAAAATGGACACTAATTGTCAAAAAGGTTGATTTCAGTAGGTTGGAGATACCTTCCTGATGAATTTCAGATTGAAATATTATCCGTTGTCGGTAGGTCATTTTCTAAAAGGAATCTATAATAACTTTTTGGACATGTGCAAAAAGTGATGAGTGGTTGATACAATGTATATTCATGGTATGTCCAATGGGTGTTCTGTGAACATTTAAAGTTAAATGGATGTTATATGGCCGAGTATTGAGCAAAAATGCAAAGTGATAATCACTAACTCATTGCACTCACTATATACACGGTTTATGTGGTCCACTGGATAATTTAACATCTGAACACTTAAATCGTAAATATCTTTTTAACGAAAGGGAAATTTGAAAAAGAAAGAAAGAAAGGTAAGAAAGATTTTGCAATTATAGACTTGAAATTGTGCAATCTGGTGCATACCTAGATAGGAAATTCGGGCTTAAGATTAACTGTATCTGGGAAAGTGTGTTATGATTTGATATATTTTTCACGAAGAAAACAAATAATTTGACGCACTAATAAATATGCACCCAAACTCACACATAAATATTGTATTTAGTGTCATACACAGTTCCAACATAAACCATATAGCGCATGTATGATCCAACAACATGGCCTACAGCCAATAATGAATCCCGAGGGAGCGAAGCGACCGAGGGCTTGGGCAGAGCCAGAGGGGGAGGGTTTGGGAGGGCGTATCCCCCTCCCACGGGGAAGATTTTGCATTTATATACTTGAAATGGTGCAATTTGGTGCACTTCATGCCATACCTGTGAAGGAAATTTAGAATCCGAGTTAAACAAAAAAAAGAATAAAATGTCTATGCTCTCATCAGATGTTTACAACAAACTGCGAAGCGCGCAGCGAAAATTGAAAATGGATGTATTAACTAGTTTTTGAACGTTAGCTCATACATTTGATTTTGTCTTTCCCACTCTTTTTTAATTTTTTGGGAGGGGTAGGCTTTTTTTTTTTTTTTGGGGGGGGGGGCAATTTTGCCCCCCACACTTTTTGGATTGGGGGGGGGGGGCGACCCCCTGCCCCCCCCCCCCCCACATCCGGCGCCTATGCCTTCAAGTAATATAATTCGTTTCATATCAACAGGGAACCGCTACTCAGTAAATGGCTGAATTTTAAGACGGTCCCTGGAATAAAAGGTTTTAAAAGTTCGCCCTTTTCCAATTAATCTGTAAGGGAAAATATGCAACTAAAAGTCAATTGGCACTGTGAATCTATTCATCAACTGATCTCTAAAATGGGATGATGTAATTTGTATCAAACATTTGCTGGTTTTGCGCATGTCAGCACAGTTAATAGATCCCTTCAAGTAATATAATTCGTTTCATATCAACAGGGAACCGCTACTCAGTAAATGGCTGAATTTTAAGACGGTCCCTGGAATAAAAGGTTTTAAAAGTTCGCCCTTTTCCAATTAATCTGTAAGGGAAAATATGCAACTAAAAGTCAAGTGGCACTGTGAATCTATTCATCAACTGATATCTAAAATGGGATGATGTAATTTGAACAATAAATTTGCGTTTCATTATAATTTCAAGATGAAAAATTAACCCCGTGGCCATGAATACAGACTGATAATAATCAGTACCTAGAAAATGGTATTAAAGGGATAATTGAGTTTTGGTATAGAGGGCGCTACACAAAATAATTTGTTGTGAGATAATGAAAAACTGAGTGTCAAATTCGAAAGAGCATACAATTTTAATGACAGAATACATTTTATTTGATCTAAATCGGTTCAGAAATGGCTGAAATATCCATAAACATAACTATTTGTAATAAATGTGGGGCCCCTGGTAAATTTTACCCTGGTAAATTTCACCCTGGTAAATTTTACCCTGGTAAATTTTACCCTGGTAAATTTTACCCTGGTAAATTTTCCCCTGGTAAATTTGACCCTGGTAAATTTGACCCTGGTAAATTTGACCCTGGTAAATTTGACCCCGGTAAATTTTCCCCTGGTAAATTTTCCCCTGGTAAAATATCACCCTGGTAAATTTTACCCTGGTAAATTTTACCAAGGTAAAATCAGGGTGAGGGCTTCCATTTCTTTTTTATTCGAAAACTTTCGACATGTTGTTTGGATGATTTTGTTAAAGGGAACAAATATGACACCTTTATTCGTTTTAAATGTAGTTATATAAACAAAAGCCAGTCGCAAATAATTACGTAATAATGCTGGCTACTCCGTCAAGAGTCTTACCACATGCATGTTCCCATTGCATTCGCCTTAACAAATTATAGTCTTAATTTTACCCTATTCATTACGAGTGTCCGCCATCAGCATGCAGTACTCGATCGCTACACCAACGCCACACGTGACGTAGCTATGGGGGGGGGGGGGGGGGGGGCACGTGGGGCACGACCCCGCAATGATTTGACAAAAAAAACATAAGGGAGACATATTTTGTTAACAAATTAAGAAATACATAAGGTGTGCCCCGACTAATATGCGTGCCTCCCGAAAATTAGGGGGGGGGGGGGCACGGGGGGCACGACCCCACAATGATTTGACAGAAAAAAACATATAATGGGAACAATTGTGAACATATAGCGAAATTAATTATATAAGGTGCGCCCCAACCAATGTGTGTTCCCCCAAATCAGTCCGACCACCCTACGCCACTGCACATCACTGTCATGACTGATTGTACTTGCATTACAAGTTCTATTTTTTAAATTATTTTTTTTTATTTAATGAGATTTATATTGGGTCTGTTGTCCTGGTTACGGAGCTTTCCAGAGAGTTTCAAACTGCAAAACAATTTGAAAAAATATAAACAGAACGATGTTGCTCTAACATAACGAACTTTGTTGTGTGTGTATTGTTTTCAAAATTAACAAACGAAGTTAAACGTAAGGAAAAGTATCTGCATGCTGAAACGTGATTATCACTCGAATTTCCATTTTGTTCTACAAACAGTATCGTTTCTTAAAGTAAAACTTATATGCACCTTTTTTAAATTATTCATTATGTTGTGCATAAAGTTACAAATGGCATGTCGATACAAATAACTAAATGTGTACATATTAATGCGTGCTGCATAGTAAATTATCGGAAATGCCCACGGTACACACACTAACAAAATAATACACAACAAACAGAGCTATACAGGGTGGCCCCCAAAACACGGAACGGGGCACTTCCCAAAATATAGTAACAAAATGATTACGTCCATCGCATAGAATCAAACCACGAGCAATATGCGCGCCATTGTTAGTGTGCATTCAGCTGTGTGCCGAGAGAATGGGCATAGTTGTTCGATGCTATGACGGGCAGGAAGAGCGATTTATTAAGCACTGACTTGGAAAAATTGACAAAAATGGGAACCTGTCATGGTGTCACTCACAGCGCCCTAAAACAAAAACTACACGTCCAAAATTACTTTTCTTGGTATCGTTTTTCATTGGAAAAGATACCCTATCCGATGGACATGTATACTAATTTTGTTACTATATTTTGGGAAGTGCCCTGTTCCGTTTTTTTGGGGGCCACCCTGCGTACATATAATTTGCTTGTACATTTTAATGAATGAAAACGATGAAACAACTAGTTTCTTAAAAAACATGTTCCCTGCGCATGCGCGAAACTGACCCCCTCTGGTCATTCTGGCCGTTATCTGATTAAATCCACCCCCTCTGAAAAAAAAAAAGCCGACTCGGGGGGTAAAAAGAAATGCCAGACATATTTTCTCCTCTGTTTAACCAATTATAATTGATCCTTTTCTGCAAATAAACAAGTTGACGCGAAAAACAAGTGCACGAGAAAAAGCAAATATACAAAACAACGCGAAAACAACTTCCAATTTAAATTCTTTGTTTCGAAGACACGAACGTGTTAGTCGATGGGATCTGAAAATAACGAATCGAAATCTATGAGATAAATTTTGAGTGCTTTTCGAAAGGTTATAGGTTTTGTTCGATTTTTTGTTTTTGTTTTTGACACAAAAAGAACTTCACATCGGCAAAGACAAAAACATAGTTTTAACAAAATAGAATATGCATTATGATAACGCAATTTCGTTCGATTCAATGTCAGCAGTTACCATGTCTATTCATTGTTTTTAATGAATGGGGATGAAATAATGTATTTAAGCTTGTCTTTATAAAGAACTGGATTTAGATGTTTGGATTCTTGCTATTCACTCTGGCAGTCGGATGGTTAAAAGGCACCCATATACCATAGACTTGTTTTTAAAATTGTAATTTTGTTTTTTGAATAATAATAATAAGGATAATATATTCACACATATTTATAATGCGCGCACATCTGTCCGCATACACATATGGCCACACGTATCATAGTGATTATCATTATGATAGATTATAGGAGCAGTAAAAGCAGTACCAGGAGTACTGCGGTAGAGGTTTGACACTTTTTGTCGAGAATATTCTGAATACGATACTATACTAAATTTATTGACCTATTGACAAAATGTATAATTTTTCACCATTATAATTATAAATATTTTAAGCAGTAATTTCGAAATCATATTCCAAAGGAAAGCATAGTTAATGAAGCTCATGCTCCAATTACTGTTCATGCTATTAAAGTATGATTGATTCTTTTAATTACTGACATAACAATTTTTAGCACAATTTTGTTATGGAGTGCCAAGACTGTAATCTATCATGTCTAAATACCCGAGATACATTAAAATATATTTATATTCAAATATTAAACTTGTTATTTGACCCATGGCAAAGTTGAGCAGGATTACGATTACCGCAGATGTGCATAATTATTACTAAGACGTCTTTAATCGCTCTTAGTTTGCATAATACGACCTATTTTTTCAGAAGTAAAGACTTTGACAAGAATTCTTGATTTTAATGGGGAAAATGGGGAAAAGGGAATGTCGAACGAGTGGTAATTAGGATCAGCTCAGATGAGATAACATAGAGGGGCATATATCCCTACCGGAAAAAAAAAACACAGCGTGCCACAGTGTGAACACAGTGTTAAATGTGAGCGTGTTAACAGTGTGAAAACCAACTCACACTGTGAACACACTGTGACCACACTGTGAACTCACTGTGAGCGCACTGTCGCCACAGTGTGTTATTGCCTGCGTTTACAGTGTGTAAAATTGTGCGCTTACGCTGTGTATCTCAGCAATAACACAGTATGTTCACAATTTGTGATGAGTGTTCACACTGTGAAAAAACGTGCGGGGGGGGGGGGGGGGAGGTAATAACTCATACACATTGCCCGACCTCTTTTATTCGATATCGATGATATGTCGAACAGTGTCGAACAGTGTCGAACATAGGCAAAGCTGGGATTTTGTCCGTGGGGAGGCTGGGGGGAGGGGGGGGGGGGGGGGGGGGGTGGGTAATCCTTCACACTGCCCGACCACTTTTTCTAGCAGCTGCAATACGCCGCTATATCAGACAGTGGCATAGCTAGGATTTTCTAGTGGGGTGCACAAAGGGGCCTTGCATATTCATGAGGAACATACTTGCACGGGCGTAGACATGTCATTGATACCCATTCAACTGGGGGGATGATCTATTCATTCGTCCCCCCTGATGAATAGGTATTACGTAAGTCGCTACTCCCGTGCATACTTGGTTTTCACCTGACAAGCAAAGCAAAGTCTTTGGCCCGAATTCTCATCAGTGGCTCAACTTGAGCCCGGCCTAAAAAGACAAAGACCTCCGGTAACCAGTTAAACCATTTTGCACCTGCATATCTATTGTCTTGTTGCCATTCGCCACGGGAGATATTTTAATTGTTTCCTTTCATTAACCAGTCAATCTATTGAGTTCTGCTTACAAGCATCATGACAATGGGCCCTTTGAAATGCAGTCATAGTATAACCGGTCGCCAGCAAGACAATGTCCTGGATGATCCAGGACGCAATTTGGCTGATGACCGACTATGCTATGACTGAATTTCAAAGTGCCCATTGTCATGATGCCTATAAGCAGAACTCAAGTGATTGACTAGATAATGAAATGTAACAATTATAATATCTCCGGTGGCGAATAGCAACAAGTCAAAAGGTCTGCATGTGCAAAATGGTTTAACCACATGGTTACCGGTAGTCTTTGTCCTTTTAGGCCGGGCTCAAGTTGCGCCACTGATGAGAATTCGGGCCTTTTGTGTTTTAGATGCTAAATAATGATTATTTCTAATTCAAAACTGACATGATTTTGCCTATTTTCTTTGTCCATTTTCTGCAAGCATATTCCCGTATGTGTGTGTATTGGAGAGGGGAGGGGGGGGGGGGGATGTTCCCCCACAGGCCCTATATAGCTACGCCCGTAATGTCGAACGATTCTAAATCCTTCGGAGTGGTACAGGTGAAAAAGGGGGAAATGGAAAATGGAATACAAACACCCGGCGGCCATGGTTGCCCAAGATATTGAAGATGAAGATTCACCTGACATAGAAAACTGCGGACCATTTTGCACCAAGTTTCAAAAGATAAAAGTTCATCTGCCAGTCACGGGCGTACGTAGGGGAACATTTTTTAAAGGGGGGGGGGGGGGGGCTGAGGTCTTTTGCCCGAATAATTATCCTTCCCATTTTCGCCTGACAATCCCCCCCCCCCCCCCAAAAAAAAAAGAAGATGATTGTTGATGCTTTAGTCCGAAAAAACACGGTTTTGCCCGAAATGACATGACTTCGCCCGAATCTGACTTATATTTGCCCGAATCTCAATTGAGTTTGCCCGAATATGACATGGATTTGCCCGAATATGACATGCTTTGCCCGAATTTGAGGTGTTTTTACCCGAATATGGCCGTTTTAAAAACTCCCGGGGGGGGGGGGGGGCTGCAGCCCCCTGCCCCCCCCCCCCCCCCCCCCTCCCGCCTCCTACGCCTATGCAGCCAGTGGAAATGTGGAATATCCTGCTTTAAAACATGAATAGGAATATGGATAATCTCTCGATAAACGCATGGCTTTTCATAATATTTAAGACCATCTTAGTGCTAAGCTCAACTTAGGATCTTTGTGGAACACCCCCCTGGATTATGATTAATCGTTCCCATGCCCCTATTTCCCATGCTCGTAGTGGGGGAAAGCCCCAGAACGACCATAGGGAGTCATCGGAACAATACATGTATTATACGTCGTGTTCTGGATATCATTTCACCTGTTCCAATACTTATCCTTACATTTGTCTTTTCTTAAAGGGATCTAGTAACTTTGTTGACATGTGCAAAAAGTGATGAATGGTTGATGCAATGTATATTGTTGTTATCTCATATGTCCACAGGGTACTGTGTGAAAATTTCAAGTCAAATGGACATTGCATGGCCAAGTAATAAGCGAAAATGCAAAGTGCATGATATTCACTAACTCACTGCGCTCACTTTGTACACGGTAAGAAAAACTCCGGGGGAGTTTTTCTTATCTGAATACTTTGATCGTACATATCTTTGTAAAGAAAGGGAAATTTGAAAAACCGAAACCTGTCCCATGATTTTATTGGTAATACGAATACAACAAGGTATGAGGGAACCTCTAGAATTAAAAAAATTATTTTGCGGATTTGGACAATGTTACTAAGTCCAAATTTAGTAACTGTGTCGACATACTAAAACCTGACGAAGGCATGGGAAAATTGATACAATTGTGTATGTAAGTGATGTGTGCAAATCAGATTATAAATGAATGTCCTACGGTTGAGTAATGAGCGAAAATGCAAATCATGTTTAAATATGTTGCTTATGCTTTGCACTAACTTAATTTGTACACATTATAA
Source organism: Echinarachnius parma (assembly GCA_037951105.1). Taxonomy (NCBI): domain Eukaryota; kingdom Metazoa; phylum Echinodermata; class Echinoidea; order Clypeasteroida; family Echinarachniidae; genus Echinarachnius; species Echinarachnius parma. The sequence goes on along the minus strand of JBAMJV010004148.1, from coordinate 90,162 downwards.
AAGTCTTCCAGAGAGATTTTCAAATTCGCACAGTTCAAATAGTTTCTGTATTTTTTTTCTTCAAATTAAACAATAAACATCAATTCTCAATAACATACAGAAAATGTGAAAACCCAAAGTTGATTTCAAACTTCTATTCGTATATTGAACTCAAACAGGCACGAAAGATGCAAGTGAACTTAGACGAGTCAGATAAATTGACTAGACCCCTTTACAATATTGATAGGACAAAATAAGTTCATGATAATATTGGAATTCTATAAACGATGTACAGTGCTTTACGGAACAGGGCGTGGTTGTAGACAATACAGACATTAGAAGATAAGCATTTTCTTAAAGTGGACTTCCATACGACGTCAAGCTTCTAATGATTGAAAGACAGATATTCTAGGTCAATAAACACAATTTTGTATGAAAAAAAGTATGATTGTGGGTTCTTATAATTGGTTTTGAAATTCTAATGACACAAATTCGCGAGCGAGCTTGTTCTATCCCACAATGCACCAATTTGTGACGTGCGACCCTCACTATGCGCCTATCTATGTTTTTACACTGCTGTGAATGTGTTCTTTTGATCGGACAATACAATGCTCGATCATGAATAGTTTATTCCACGATGCGCCACTCAACAGTGCCTTTGAGCATTACTGCATTGTTGAACCGTTTGAAAATACTTGCCTGCCCGATATTGTAGCACGTTTGGCTTTCATTGGAATTTGAATAGACACAAAGTTCTGTAAACGTGGCTATTGAAATTGCTGGCGCTGCATGACCGGCTATTATGAATGACACATGCAGTGATCACAATGCAGTGGCACAGGATTCAAGCCTACTCAAGAAATTGAGCAAAGTGAGGGTGCTACGTAAGGGTCTCATGATTGTGTGTGGTGAATTTAATTATTTCCTCAGAGTTAATGACATTAGAAAAATCTCTTAGAAATCAACCAAAGAGTGTCAAATGCTGAAAATATTCAGGCACATCCCTAGATTTTTTTTCTCCAATATACTGTATTATTTTTTAAATCGTCCGGAATTCTCCTTGTTGAGTTTTCCTTCATAATTATAGAGTTATACGGATCTATACTCCTCACAAAAAGTTCCGCAATCGAGGTTTGCGCATTAATAACTTTTCTATTAGGTTATTACCATTGATAAATTTGGTATCATTGGAAAGCGTGAATTCTCCCCTTTACATTGATATAACATTTGCTATGAGTATTTCATCATGGAATGTGCATTGCATCCAAATGTAGGGCAAAGTCAAAAGTGAAATGTTGCAAAATTCACTGATTCTGTCAACAAAGGGCCTTCCTTTTGTTTGAAGATTGAAATGTGGCTTGAATGCCTATTCCGTTATTACCATTCATAAATTTGGTATCATTGGAAAGCGTGAATCCTTCTCTTTACATTGATATAACATTTGCTATGGATATTTTATCATGGAATGTGCATTACATCCGAATGTAGGGCAAAGTAAAAAAAATGAAATGTTGCAAAATGCACTGATTTTGTCAACAGTGTGCCTCCCTTTTGTTTGAAGATTAAAACGTGGCTTGAATGCATGACCACCTCACCCCCATTCAAGCCAAGGAAGGCACTCTGTTGACAAAATCAGTGCATTTTGCAACATTTCATTTTTTACTTTGCCCTACATTTGGATGCAATGCACATTCCATGATAAAATATTCATAGCAAATTTTATATCAATGTAAAGAGGAGGATTCACGCTTATGAATTTATGAATGGTAATAGCGTAATAAAAAAGTTATTAATGTGCAAACCTCGATTGCGGAACTTTTTGTGCGAGGTATATATAAGACTTTTATAATTATAAGATAACGACGATGCATGACGACGACGACGACATTGTTGTTGCTGTTGTTGTTGTTGTTGATGATGATGATGATGATGATGCTGCTGCTGATGATGATAATAATAATGGTGCTGTTATCGGGGATGATGATGATGATGATGATGATGATGATGATGATTATGATGTTAATGATGATGATGATGCTGCTGCTCATGCTGATGATAATGATGATGATGATAATGGTGCTGTTATCGGGGATGATGATCATGATCATGATCATGATCATGGTCATGATGTTAATGATATTTGCATACATATACAATTTTAGTTCACACATTCAACAAATTAAAATATAATCGTACGTACACATGCAATTTAAACATGTTCTACCTCATAATTATACATTTCTAGTGAATACATCACGTTGCCACATGTATGGCGCCTATAATCTACCATATTATATAATTCCACACGGAGATTTGGATAACAGCCACAAAATAATATTGCGTACGTTTAAAACTTTACGAAAAGTTACGATTTTAATCAGTATTGTCCCTAGAAAAACTAGCAAAGTGAGCTAAGAGGTTTGTAATGATGTGTATTGTGTAATGATAATGCGAAATTCTCCGAACTCTAAAGACGTTATTAAAGGAATCTAGTAACCTCGTCAAATTCCACAAAACTTTATTGCACAATATAATTCCGAATGGTTCTCACATATCTAGTTGTGTGCGCATCAATATGTTTCGGTTTACCGAATTTCTCTTTCATTATGATTGAAAATGTTTGAATTTAAAATTCTCCCTGGGAGATTTAAAGCTGTGTACATAGTTAGAATTGGGCTAGCATAATATCCACGGGCGTAGCGACTTACGTAATACATATTCCCCAAGGGGGATGAATGAATAGATCATCCCCCCTGATGAATGGGTATCAATGACAGATCGACGCCCATGGTGTACATAGTTAGAATTGGGCTAGCAAATATAAATTTGCATTTTCGCTTATACTTCAGTCGTATGATAATTATTCATTTAACATGGAGATGGTCACACATCACTCAGTCAGTGGTCATATCAGATCGCAGAGATACACATTTCATCAACCCTATGTCAGTTTGTGCATTATATATGTCAACAAATTTACTAAATCCCTTTAAAAAACACCCGAGGAATGTTTCGTTCTCTAATAAGGTCTCTATCTTCTTTGGTGAATCCCTACGAGGGTCAATTGTTCTAGAGCCCGCCATGGTAGTGCCACGGTCCGAGGCGGTCCGAAATAGCGCGAAGTCATCTAACTGACCATGCAGTCCACATTCCAGCCTTGTTGTCCCGTTTAACAGATAAACATTCCACACTCGAGAGCGCCTCTGTTTGACCGTATATTACAGTTAAAGTGTTTCATTTATTTGTGCAAGTGTTTTTATTGTCATAACTTATACGGCATTAAGTGATCGTTTCTTTTTATTAGATCATGTGTTTTGAGAGTTTATGGTGTTTCAGTAGCATAATGATTGTTCGATTTCGTCTTGGTATTTCGAGGGTCTTTTGATATTGCAAGTTATCGGGTGTTTGTGAAAGTTAGTTTGATTTTAAAGATCAACTGGTATCCTTTCGAAAGTATTTTTATTGTCGCAATCTAGTCCTGGTATTTTCAAGATGATTCAGGTTTTAGTAAAATTAATTAGGTGTTTTTCGAAGGTTTTGCTGTAACCGATCCGCTGTTATTCTTTCGAAAGTATTTGTATTGTTGCAATCTAGTTCTGGTATTTTCAAGATGATTCAGACTTTAGTAAAATTAATTAGGTGTTTTTCGAAAGTTTTGCTGTAACGGACCCGCTGTTATTCTTTCAAACGTATTTTTATTGTTGCAATCTCGTCCTGGTATTTTCAAGAAGCTTTTCGTTTTAATAATTTATTAGGTGTTTTCGATGGTTTTATTGTTCCGGAACAGATGTTATTCTTTCGAAAGAATTTGTATTGTTGCGATGTAGTCAAGGTATTTTCAAGAAGCTCTAGGTTTTAGTGTTTTTCGAACGTCTGATTGTTACGGATCAGCTGGTTTTCTTTCGAAAGTATTCTTTTTATTGTTTCGGTTCATCAAGTAGTTTCTAAAGTGTTTTGATTGCTGAAATGTATCCACGTTGTTTTTCGCGACTGTTTTTGCTTGTATAATACGCGTGCCTCGGACTAAGGAATCAATACAAATGTGACAAACAAGATAGCTACAACAAACAAGAAGACAAAAGAAGAAGACCCTCGAATTTAGGAAAGATAAAAGGCGCACATTCCAGAGGTCTTTGGGATGAGGATGATATAATGTCGATGTCCTGGTGCTCTCTTTATAGCCATTTGAGGATGGGGAGATGGGTGCTTAGACCGGCAGGGATGTGGGACTTGAAACTGACCCAGCATAATCAGGCCAATTTCCAGATAAGTATCTTGAATTGTGTATCATTATTTTGCACAACTTGGGCCAGACTAAAAAGACAGAAAACAGTTTTTAACACCTGTTAGAATATGACTATCCCATTTGTGGTTTTCATGCACCACCAAAGATATGCTAGTTGTTTCTTCTCATTATTAATGCAAATCCCTCTGTTTAGGACATCCAGACAAATGGTTTGTTGACATTCGAGTATAAGGGATAACCGCTCACAGTAACCATCATGGTAACATTATGTCGTTTTGATCGGATGAACGTTGACCATTGCTGCAACTCTTCGATGTCAATATAATATATAATAGCATACTTGTATAATACAGAAGAGTGTTGCAGAGCACCCGTAGCTTCTTTTCGAATCATCTCATGTTTAGCGATCTAGTACATTTGTTGACATGTGCAAAATTAGAGATAAATTCTTGGTAAAATGTGCATTTTTTAGATCTGATATGTCCACTGGGTATTATGTGAAAGTTTTACGTTAAATGGATATGGCTGAGTAATGAGCGAAAATGCGAAGTGATATTCGCTAACCCATTGTACTGACTTTGTACACAGTTATAACTTTCCAGTGGCTAGTTAAAAATCCAAACACTTCAATCGTAAATATCTTGTTAACGAAAGAGGATTTCGTAAAAACCAAAACCGGTTCCATGTTTTTATTTGAAATATGAAGTTATGAATGGACCACGAGTATTCAAAGTAAGATTTGTAGATTTGGACTAGATCCCTTTAAAACGTTTATCCGAGCATTAATATGGATCAGTGAAATTGGGGCTGGACCTGCGCCATGGTCGAGCCCTCGTCCCCAGACAAAAAACAAAGAACAACAGAAACAGGTCATATTTTCGCATACTTGGTATCTTATTTTCTACATTCCTTCGTGCATCTTCGATCCATTCAATCGTCGATTCTAGAAAAGTTCGTTCCCACCATGCCAACGTCTCGCCGTGAATAGCACGTCCTTCGTTTGAGACAAACAAAAACGACTTAAATCAGACTACCCCCCCCCCCAAAAAAAAAAAAAAAACTTAAATATTTCAAAGCTATTCAATAAACCAAGGCTGTTCCCCTTTCGAATTTATTTGTTTGTCTATAACATGTCTGACATGCATGTATTCGTTCCAATTGATTCCGACGTCCGCCTTCTAAATAACTAATATTATTTTCCAAGTCTGTTCATAATTGTTTTTTAAAAAATACGATGGGATCATATTACACTTGTGAAAATAATAAAATTTATTATTTGGTTGATTTATTTTAATTACAATTACTATGTTTGTACACAGTTGCTCACCAATAAGCGTAATCGGTCAACATCACAACCGCTTCACACAGTCTTTATCACCCCATATACCTCAAGCTGATTGGTCAAACATATCGCGAGATAGTTCGACTCCGTCCTTTCGATCATCTGTAACCATGTTAGCAGGATCAACGTTAACCCACGGATGACTTGTACTGCATGATTCTCAATTTGTATCCACTACTAGCTTTAGGTTCAAAGATGATTTGAATTTGGCATAACAGTCATGTCATGCATTCGCCAGAACGCTATAGACTCCATTCCGATTATGTTTACAGGACAAGTCCTGAATGGGTTAATTAAGGAACTATTCCTTGTGGCGGGAGGTTCGCGCCCTTTTCTATCTCGATCTGTATTTTCGTATGGGTTCCCAATTCGTATCTTAAGGGTTTGAAGATGATTTGAATTTGGTATAGCATGCTTTGGCCGCAGACTGCTGCCCTAGTATTTTATGGGATCAGTCCGGAATGGGTTAAAGAACATTATATTCCACATACTAAGAATCTTGCTCTACGATTGGTCAAAAGTTAATCACGTGATGAAATATAGTTTCGCCCATCATTGATGGCAGAAGAAAAGTTCGTTACACTGTGTATTATCTTGGGTGAAAGTGCGTTGCACTCACTCCTAACTTGGTGAAAGAATGTATACACTATCTTTCCTCAGCTTCGCTTCGGAAAGATAGCTACATCCGGCCACTGCTCGCATCCGAAGTGATAGATTGTCCCATCACCTTCACCAACGGTAATTATTTGCTTAATATCTCGCGTTAGGAGGTTCACCTGTCCTTTCCTATCTCGACCTATACAATTATTATTTTCTTTTTACAACTTGTTTACACAATTTTGTTTAGTTTTCTTGGTAGCCTTCCGCCCCTTCATTAGAACATTTCGAATCAATCGAGTAAACGATACCTTTCCACAATACGTCGTATAATGTAACGGAGATGGAAAAACAACACGGGAACAAAAGGGATGGTATTCCAGGGAAAAGTGCTTTGGGGTGTCATCGGAGTGTTCACAGACAATAACAGATAAAAAGGAAGATAAAAAAGAAGAAGACGATTATCAAAATACAAGACTAACATCAGTTGCATCAACATTCCTTTAAACCTGTAAAAGAATATAACAAGCGTGTAAACATTTAGAGGCATGCATACACTCTGCTTACAATTAACAGATTAGTAATGAAAATATAGCTTTACATTAAAGTATTGAAAACGTTTATGAAAAGGGTGTCTCTTGATTGGAGCTCAGACAACAACAGATGAAAGGACAATAAAAAGAACAAGACTAACATCAATAGCTCCAACATTCCTTTAAGCCTGTTAGAACGTACGTAGCAAACATGTAAACAGAGTGCCTCGACACGCACGAAAATCATGCATACCATGATGAACACAATATGAACACAAATATGACTTGTGGGTATCATTTTAACATAGATAACAGGAGATAAAAAGGAACTAGATAACACATAAGAAGATTTTCAAAATACAAGACTAAAATCAATAGTTCCAACATTCCTTTAATCCTGTTAGACCGTAGCAAACATACATACAAACAGAGTGCCTCGACATGCACGGAAACCATGCTTATAATTATACACATAATTTAAATTAAGTTCGATTTCTAAGTACTAACAAACTTGATGAAAACGTGACTTTTGGTGTGCCTAAAAGCACAATCAACAAGTCAAAAAACGAGATGAAAAGATGAGTACAAGAATAACACAAAATCGCTCCAACATTCATTTAACTTAAAGGTCATCAAGCGTGGGGATGCTACACAGCGGGTCGCCATTTTGAACTAGGCTAGTATGCGCGCACTGCATAACACTGAGCTAACGTGCATTACGCACCGTGCGCAACGCGTACGCAAGATGGCGCCGCGCATCTGATTTGACGAATCTGAACTACCTTTAAACAGGGAGACACGATTAACCATCTGAGCATGCTGAGTACCCTGAACGACATACTACTTAAAATCTATTTTTATTTTTAAGTATTCAAAAGGTTGGTGAAAATTGTGACTTTTGGGGGTGACATCTTAGCCAAGACAACAATAAAAATATATATATATAGAATAAGATAATCTCAATACAAGGATTTCTCCAGAAGCTCTTATCATGCCTTTAAAAATGTTTTTAAAAAGATAACAGATGAAGAGAGTGTCACACATACCTACTGGTTAGGTAATAGTTTGATATTAAATTTGTTTAAAGCCAAATAACAGTATTGGGATAGTTACTGAAAGTATCTTGATTGTACAAACTAATTCATCAATATTGTTGAATACGTATAAAAAAGGGCCTGTGTGGTAAAATCCGAATTTAAGTATCGTTAAATGCAGAAATATCAGTTGAAACCTTTATGCATGCTGCTGATATTGGGTCTAAATTCACCGCCAGTTTGGCCCGTCTACGCCGGCCACACCTATACGCTCGTTCGCATGCGAAACTACGTAGGCAGCATTTGTCATATGTTTTGCATGCAGCGCACGAGGGTGCATATCAAAATACAACCGGCGGCGATATCAATCAATGCATTGATCGTTTTCTATTTTTGCAAATATATCAATTAGAAGGCAGTTTCCTGGCCAAATTTGTATGATCCCATATTAGTAAAAATATATTCTTTCACATGGTTGGAAATAAGAGTGTACATGGATGTGGTGTGGCAAGATTGGTAGAGCGCGCGCTTTCCGATCATGAGATCCCGAGTTGAGAAAACGGGTACATTGAAATAGAATAATTATTATAGAATAGCTATTCAATTTGTTTAAGTACCAACTTAAAGGTGAAGATTTTGGGGGTGTAAGCTGATGAACACATACGTTTATCCGCTCAGTGCAATATGAACATTGTGCTGTTTTATATTCAATAACTGCTTCCATATCTCGGTTCTGAAAGGGTTTATTTAAAACAAATTATACATTTTCGCTGCTCCTGTAGGCGTGCAGTCTCTCGTAGGGTCATTTACATCCCCGCGGCGCTGAATAGTCATTACAACCAATATGGGAGCAGCGGAGGTTGGTCGCTGGATATAATAGATGTAGATACTGTAACAAGAATAAAAACAATTAAAAAAAGTTCGACATTATACATATTATATATAAATTAGCAATTATGTCTATATATACACTGTTATTACACCATTTCATTCAATGTATTAAAGTGTGAGAAAACTGGGACATAGAAATATAATAATTATTGATAGAATAGCTATTAAATTTGTTTAAGTACCAATTTAAAAGGTGAATAGTTTTGGGTGTAAACTGATAAACACGGTCTTTAACCCGCTCAATGCAATCTGAACATTGTGCTGTTTTATATTAAAAACTGCGTCAATATCTCGGTTCTGAAAGGGTTTATTTAAAACAAATTATACATTTTCGCTGCTCCTGTAGGCGTGCAGTCTCTCGTAGGGTCATTTACATACCCGCGGCGCTGAATAGTCATTACAACAATATGGGAGCAGCGGAGGTTGGTCGCTGGATATAATAGTTGTAGATACTGTAACAAGGATAATACAACAAGAACAAAATTCAACATTATACATATTATATAAAAGCAATTATGTCTATATATATACACACTGTAATTACAAAATTTTATTTAACGTACGTGTGAGAAAACTGGGACATAGAAATAGAATAATTATTGATAGAATAGCTATTAAATTTGTTTAAGTACCAACTTAAAAGGTGAATATTTTTGGGTGTAAACTGATAAACACGTACTTTAACCCGCTCAATGCAATCTGAACATTGTGCTGTTTTATATTAAAAACTGCTTTAATATCTCGGTTCTGAAAGGGTTTATTTAAAACAATGTATACATTTTCGCTGCTCCTGTAGGCGTGCAGTCTCTCGTAGGGTCAATTACATCCTCATTACAAGAATGGGAGCAGCGAAGGTTGGTCGCTGGATGTAATAGCTGTAGATACTGTAACAAGAATACTAGATGAATGATTCGCCCCTTTTTCTGTTTGTTTATTTGTTTTCTCTCTTCAGACAGGCAGACAGGCTCGATTTGTTTCGTTAAGATCAACCCTTTGAGTGCCAAAGTCGACTATAATCACAATACTCATATAATCACTGTGCTGATTATTTTGTTCATTAATACTTTATACAGTCGACGTGCGGTTGTACCATCAGCGACCATGTGAGAAAGGGTGGATTGGAGAGTCCTGAGAAAGACTGTACAGGTATTCTTTATTGGGTAGTCCTAAAAAGGGACTTTGGTAGTCCTGGGCCCCGTTGCAGAAAGAGATACAATCGATTGTAAGTTGCAATTAATCGTAAGTCAGATCACGTGTTCTAGATGCGCAAATCTGATTGGTTGAAACGCGTACATTTTCTGAATTACGATCAATCGTAACTTACAATCGATTGTATCTCTTTCTGCAACGGGGCCCTGGGCTCATATTCATGAAAGCCCGCTAGCTATAGTAAGCATGGTAAGGAGAGGATGGGTGGTAGGAGGAGACACTCGACTTCTTTATCAAGATTCGATCTAATCATTGTAGATGAATTTGGGATTAAAATATTCATTCTATAAACGTGTCTAAACTAAATAACTGGGTCACGTGGATTATTCATTACAAAAGTTCAATTCAAGCCCGTGTATCAATTTCATAAATCATCACATTCTATTTAAAATATTATATACCAAAACTGTGAGGATCACAAAGAGCACTTGAAGGGTTAAATTAAGGAACCCTTTTTACTAATACGTTAGCTTATATTTGTGTCAAGTACGAGTTGGGAATTGAAAGCTTCTTTCGGCATTGTATATACAGCCAAACCTCCACGGGAATCAACTGCAGTAACACCCAGGGTTTGGCGAGAAACCTTTCTTCCGGTCCATCTCGTTGCCATGGCAACCTACATCCAATGGGTGGCGTACTTAATAAAGGGGATGAAGGAGGACTAATTGCTTCACCCCGTTCCGTATACGGTAGTTATTCATGCAACCCGCTATTGACCTCCCCCTCGTATATAGGGAGAAATAGTAGCATCTATAATATTTGTAATCTTTGATTTATTTTGCTGCATGTTGCCCCCCCCCCCCCCTAAAAAATGTTTTAAAAATAAATAAATATACGAGTTCCTTTATATAACATGTATAAGTTTAATTCCCCCTGTGTCGGAACTTGTGTACCCCTTATTGCTACCTCTGCCTCTCATTCGTGAAAGAAATGCGTAGCATCAATAAATATATACACGTATTAATATCATCATCTAGTTGGGACTCAAGCTGCCCCGCCCTTGTGGGTGTTGCCCCTACATACCTCTTTATGTAAATTGCCGCCCCCATTAATAAGGGAATAATATACGATTAATTGCGCCTCCGCTCCGAGGTAATTCATGTACCTCCGCTGCCCCCTACTCTTGTTGCGAGAACATTTTATTATCAAGAAATAGACTACATACATATAAACATCATAATCTAGTTTAGACTCAGACTGCCCCGCCCTTGTGGGTGTTGCCCCCACATCCCTCTTTAATTGCCGCCTCCATTAATAAGGGGATAATGGACGATTCATTTCGCCCCCGCTCCCTAGGAATTCATGCACCTCCGCGGCTGCCCCCTTAGCTACTCTGCTCTTGTTGCGAGAAAATGTTATTATCAAGAAATAGACTACATACAACATCATAATCTATTTTGGACTCAAGCCGCCCCGCCCTTTTGGGTGTTGCCCTCACATACCTCTTCATGTAAATTGCCGCCCCAATTAATAAGGGGATAAGGGATTGTGCCCCCGCCCCCTATGAATTCATGCAGCTCCGCTGCCCTCTACTCTTGTTGGGAGAAAGTTTTAATATCAAGAAATAAACTACGTACATACAATATTATAAACATCATAATCCTATTTTGGACTCAAGCCGCCCCACCCTTGTGGGCGCTGTTGCCTCGCCCTTCTTTTATATAAATTGCCGCCATTAATAAAGAGATAAGGGATGATTAACCGCGCCCCACTTAGTAGTGATTAATGTACCATTGCTGGTGCCCCCTCTTCTTGTTTGATGGGGGGGGGGGGGGTGTAACTTCATAAATAGCCTACATACATATTAACATCATAATTGCAATGGGCACGATAATGATTGTGTTGATATGAGAATACTCGATCAGCGGTAATTAATCGAGGTACGACTTACAACTACGGCCTGTGGACAAAAGATGCCGACACAAACTTAAATGGGGCAAACATTAAAGCTACATAACACCTTTGGGAAACGCCCCAAATATGTTTGTCTAATATACACTTTATCCCCAAAGATGTACAAAAAAAACACATAATTGAATGTAAAGAGTTGGCAAATTAGACTGTATGTACATTTATTATAATTATACAGATGATATTCTGTATAATTAAAGTAACTTTACATGCAAAAAGTAATTGCTGTGCAGGGAAACGTTATCAAATGGCTACTTATCAGTGGCGTAGACAGGTTCTTACACCTGGGGGGGATGATTTGCCGTTCACCGGACCAAGACCAATTTTTCGAGACCAAGACAATTGCTTGAAAGTCGTCTCAGTGGGGCGTTTTTGGAGTTTTTTGGCAGCCCTAGCCGCGAAGCGGCGAAAATTTTGACGTTTTGAGCGTTGTTTGGTAGCCCAAGCCGCGAAGCGGCGAAATTTTTTGGCATTTTTTGCGTTTTTTGCGTTTTTTGGCAGCCCAAGGGGGGGGGGGGTTTAAACCCCCTAACCCCCCCCCCCCCCCCCCCGTAGATCCGCCACTGTGGGAGCGAAGTGACTATGCGGGGGGGGGGGGGGAGGAGGGTGTGTCCCCCTCCTACGCTAGAGAGATTTTGCATTTTTGGACTTGAAATTGTGCATTCTGGTGCTTACCTAGATAGGAAGCGGCGATTTTTTTTTGCTATTTTGAACCCCCCCCCCCCCCCCCCCCCCACCCCCCCCCCCCCCCCCGTAGATCTGTCACTGATATGCACCTCAACACAGGGAGCGAAGTGACTGAGCGGCGGGAGGGCTCCCATGCAAGGGAGATTTTGCATTTTTGGACTTGAAATAGTGCAATCTGGTGCTTACCAAAAGAGGAAATTCGGGCTCTACATTGACTGTATCTGGGAAAGGGTGTCATGATTTGATCGACCAGAAATGTTAAATACATTTTCACGGAGAAAACAAATAGTTGACAAATATGGACCCCAACACAAATATTGTATTCATATGGAGCATCATACACAGTTCTAACTTAACCATTATGCCGCATTATATGATCCGACAACTTACCCTATCGCCAAGAATGAGTCCCGAGGGGTGAAGCTACCGAGGGCTGGGGCAGGGTCAAATATGGAGGGTTTGGAAGGGGGGATCCCCTCCCACGGAGAAGATTTTGCATTTATATACTTGAAATGGTGCAATTTCGTGCACACACACAAGTAGCCAGAGCAATGCCAGCCTAAACTGGAGCTACGTGGCCCGGTATACAGAAAAGAAATACTCACCCCTGACCATACGCAAATTACACAACAAACTGAGATTATCTGGTCGCGCGCGTAGCGCGCAGCGAAAAAGGAATGTGGATGTACAAATTACTTTTTTAACGGTAGAATTAACAAGTCTTTGCTCATACAACTAATGTTCTTTCCCCAATCGTATACAGATACACACAAAAAATATTATATCCTTCCCTAAAACCTGGGGGGGATGATTGTACATGGCATCCCCCCCACCTTGTGAGCTGGGGGGGATGCATCCCCCTCATCCCCCCCGTTGTCTACGCCCCTGCTACTTATACACGAATTTATTCCGTAACTATATTGAAACGTCATACTAATGTCACGTTTGCCTTTACCAAACACATCCAACATTCATGTCTTAATTCATGTTTAGTTCGTGTTAACACATGCTACGACATGTGCAGAGTCGTGTCGTGTCAACCAATGCTTGTTTGTCTCGTGTCCTTTTTTTTTTTTTAAGAACTCCTATAATAGGATACGTACTCAAAGCTGGAACAAAGTAAGGACAAACATTTAAAGAGGTTGTTAGTAATTTGCTCGAGTCGTAAGCAATACTAGGGTATTTAATAATGTCTTGTGAAATTCAAATTAAAAGACAAGATACCTGTTTAAATATAATTTATACAATTAAAAACAATCCGCTTTTCACCCCCAAAACATGAATGAACCCATCTCTTCGAGTTGTGTTGGATAACTTGGTAGATGTCATACTTAAAACAACATCCAAAAAGTACCATTATTCTTGCCTAGACGATCGAGGATCTGCTATATTCAAAAGCTCGGCTATATACCTGGGCCCCGTTGCAGAAAGAGTTGCAATCGATTGGAAAGTTGCAATTAGTTGCAAGTCAGACATTTTGCGCATTTAAACCAATTAGATGTGCGCATTTGGTCACATGATCGGACTTACAATTAATTGCAACTTTACAATCGATTGCATCTCTTTCTGCAACGGGGCCCTTGACTTACATTTAAATACCATTATATCGTGCAATTTCCCATATTTGTAGGAGGCAAATCCCTGACTAAATCTTTAATTGTTTTCTTAGCTGGATGATCCTCTGTTCACATCATTACGTTGATTATCCTTCAGACAAACACGTTGTTACCCACGATGATTTACACGCATGATGGCTGTCTTTATCGATCAGCGGTGAACGTCCGATCGCTGGGCGGGTAGACACGGCGGAGGTCTTCGGGAGCCAACCGTGACGGTTGGAGCCTAATTCCCTCTGGAATGGCTAATAGGACCAGCACGGTGTAACGGAAGATCCCCATAAGTTCGGGGTGGTCTGCTTATGAATCATGATCTTAACCAGTATAAGGCCAGCGTGATAATTATAATCGTGTTTTTTTGCTGGTATTTAACATTACTTACGCCTAATCCCAACAAAATTCCTTTAGCCTAATCTGGTGAGTAGGTTATATTACAGTTAATTGGTATTTTTTAAATTTCTCTGCGACCCGTTTTGTTATGCAAGTTTAAAATATTAAGAAAGCTCAACAACTTCCGTTTATACATACTAATAATTGGTTTGATTTATAAAGCGACTAATATGATACAATATCATCTCTAAGTATTATTCACACATGAACTAGCATTCTACATATATACAAGTTGATGCCCACATTGTTTCCCCATTGTTTCAGTCTGTGTTAAACGTATCTTGTCTGCATTCACCGTCAAATCGTTTTTAGTCTCTCTTTTGAGTAGTGACGTACGATGATTTACAATCGATAACGCCCTCACCTCATGTTAAGTATCGGTCCTATAAAGTCATCGATCCCTAAATGGCCACTTTCTGCATGCCAAGTGTTCTCATGTGTGATTGTTTAATCATTCTTTAATCAGGAGGGGCTTTCTGAAAAGATTTCAGCTGTGCAGGAATAACCATTGCATACTAAAATAATTGTTGCACACTTTTAAAATCGTATCTTATTGCCTGCATTCGCCGTCAAATTGTTGTCATTTACTTTACTTTTAGACTATTGAAGTGCGATAAATTACGATCGATCACGCCTTCACCTCGAGTTAAATATCGATCCTTGACAGTCACCGATCCCTCAAGTGCAACTTTCTGCAACTTTCTGCATGGAAGAAGTTGTCATGTGTTTCTTTGATCCTGAGAAGCAGGGGCCTTCTGAAATTAAAGGACCTAAAGAATACAACGTACTTTGACACTTATTCCATAGTTGATGACTTGAAACATAGGTCTGCCGAAAAAAAATCCATGAAAATAAACACAGTAGTGATTTAAGACTAGTTTTCTGATGCCAAATCTCACTTAGCAGCCAGTTTACGCCCCACCCTCATTTAGGGTCCGGAATCGGCAGCGTGATCGACATGTGATTGACAATTCATTGGCTTACGTCATGACGCGTCATCTACAGAATTTAGTTCATTAGTCCGTTCTTTAGATGACGTCACATTTTGGCGATTTAAAAGGGGCGTTCCCAGGACAATTAGATATTTACTAATTACCCCAAAATTGATTGATTTAATGAGAAATTACTGCCAAATTCTTTTTCTTCGGGAAAAATTACATATAGAGAGCCGAATTGTGAAAATTAGGACATCTAGACGCTGTAGTTCCTTTAAACCAGCTTTGCAGGAGTAACCATTACATGTACGAATAATTATAATCGATCGCGCCCTCAACTCGTGTTAAGTATCGGTACTTCACAGTCATCGATCGCTGCAGTATCTCAACATGATATAGTTCGTATTTGTTTAGAGGACTTTGGAAAATTCTCCTTAAAAAAAAACACACGTAATACGCGTGTTTAAATTACAATACATGTATCTATCTACCATAGGAGATATTGGTAGCCTAGCTATACAATCTGCACCATGTTCATCAGCTATTGTACTTCTTCCTTAATTGTGGTACAGACAGAAGTTTATTATTTCCGTTCAAACTTTGTGGTTCAATTTTGTTTACCCAATTGGATGTGATCAATTGCGATCGATTGTATTCTCACCTCGAGCTAAATACCGGGTCCTTCATCGTCAACGGTTCTTGAAGTTACACGTTCAGCCCCCAAGACGTTCTCATGTGTTGGGGATAATTTCTTTCTTGATCGAGATCAACTTTTAGTTAAAGCTAGAAGTAATTTATGTAGATCGATGCAGAGACATGTCCCGTATTCATAACCGAAATCTTGCTTTATTGTTCTCTTAATACCATTTTAATTATCTCCATTCAACACGTTGTTTGTTTCTTATTCGCCCGACTGACTGCGATCAATTACAATCGATCGTGTCCTCACCTCGTGTGAAGTATCGGCCCTTCACAGTCACCGATCCTTGAGTGTCATCATCAACACGCACGACAGTCTCATGTGTTTGAGGCCTTTAAGAATAATTCTCTCTTTTTTTTTGTTTTTCCAAAACGTACTGAACTATATCTGGAAGATACATACTGCATAAATTCTTATGTATGCTAACGATAAATCATCCACTTTTCAGTAATTTATATTACATGATTAGAATGTAGGATGCATTTCGTCAGACATATTTGTTCAACCTTTTGATTTGTTTGGATTTGCCCGACCGACTGCGATCGATTACAATCGATAATGTTCCCATCCCATGTTAAGTATCGGTCCTCCACAGTCACCGATCATTGAGTGTCACTTTCAGCCCGGTGGCTGATATAAGCCCATCGATATAAGACATCGGATACGGCGATACTTTCAAAAGTTGAGGAACATTTTTACATCATTGCTTAGATCATGGATATGTATAGTCCAATGACTTTTGATTTCAGTAATGCTTGTAGGCAATAACAAATAGAACAACCTTTTCCGTAAATTATTATAGTTATTATAATTCCATCTTATGGTAGGTGTCAAATAAAACTCGTGGCATGTTTGATTGATGGGTGTGGTTATATTTTAAACATGTTGTTCCTCAAAAAAACTCATGTACACATTTAGAAACTGCGTGCAAGTCAAAGAGTGTGTATGTGAGTATGTATCTCAATTCCACCTGGATTTACAGGGGATAAACGGGGTTCGAACCTGTACATCCTCCTGGACGTGAGTCGGATTCTCCACACCCGAACCACCATATCAAGTTGTAAGAAGACGGCATACTGACATGGCTAACAACAGCAGCTTTCAGAATGTATAGAATATGCCTATATCATTTCCAGCGATTAATATCGATGGAAAGGAGGTGATACGATTTCACCTGTGGGGAGAGAAAGTTCAACAACCATCTCGGGGAGAGATCGATCGATACTTGAAGGTCGGAAAGATGATGTGACGTACATCATGCAGTGCATGCTTTCTGGTCGAAGGGGGGAACGTATGGGGCGCCAAATGTATGCCAAGATTCGGATACCGCTGCATATTATGGTTAGTAACTTATTTCAATGTATGAAACAGACTTCAAATTGTTTGTTCCCGATGTCAGGATAAGATTATACGCTCATTAATGGTTTCTTTTGTCCCAAGCGCCCCCCCCCCCCCCCCAACACACTATGCGTAAAGGATATATAGACGGGGGAGGGGGGGGGGGAAGTCTAGGATTTGAACAACGATCTATTTAGTAATGAATAAGGTAGTTTTGATTAATAATATTATGGTTAGTTTAAGGGTTGGTTTACTGCGTTGTATATTGCTATAAAAAAATGGTTCATAATACACATGATTTTAGACTAAATCTATACGCACATTGGCGTTTTATTTCCTTATTCCAAAGTTCGCCTGATGAAAAAGAACAACAACAACATATTAGGCACGCATATGCATCAATGATATATATACGTGCATTCCGACAAGGGAAATTAAATGGAACGCATGGAGTACAAATTCACCCCTCCCCAAACAACTGACATCAATCCGTAAGGTAATGTTACCACAAGCTAGCTCTATGGCGACCCCTAAAACAAAATGGCGCCTTGGGTATACCAGCCCTGCATACTTGCCCTAGATTAGTTACGTACAAATACCGCATTATCTTTAGGCAGGATTGTTAGGAAGCGGGATTTAGGATTTCTAATTACTGGGATTCTCGTGATTCATTCGTCTTTACTGAACTGTAAATTAAGCACATGCAGGCGCGTCGGAAGCAGTTTTGGATTGGGGGGGGGGGGGGGGGCAAAACCCTAAGGGGCTCACGATTTATGTGTTTAGGGGCTCATGCCCAACCAGAGGGGGAGGGTTTGGGAGGGTGTATCCCCCTCACACGGGGAAGATTTTGCATTTATATACTTGAATTGGTGCAATCTGGTGCGTAAAAACATAAACCATATGCCACATTATGTATGATCCAACAACATAGCTTACAGCCAAAAATGAGTCCCGAGGAAGCGAAGCGACCGAGGGCTGGGGCAGAGCCAGGGTGGGAGGGTTTGGGAGGGGGTATCCCCCTCCCACGGGGAAGATTTTGCATTTATATACTTGGAATAGTGCAATCTGGTGCATACAAACATAAAGCATATGCCACATTATGTACGTGATCCAACATCATAGCTTACAGCCAAAAATGAGCCCCGAGGGAGCGAAGCGACCAAGGGCTGGGGAGAGCCAGAGGGGGAGGGTTTGGGAGGGGGTATCCCCCACCACGGGGAAGATTTTGCATTTATATACTTGAAATGGTGCAATCTGGTGCATAAAAACATAAACCATAATGTTATGTATGATCCAACAACATAGCTTACAGCCAACAATTAGTCCCGAGGAAGCGAAGCGACCGAGGGCTGGGGCAGAGCCAGAGGGGGAGGGTTTGGGAGGGGGTATCCCCTCCCATGGGGAAGATTTTGCATTTATATACTTGAATTGGTGCAATTTGGTGCACGTCACACAAACAGCCAGAGCAATGACAGCCTACACAGGAACTACGTAGCCCGGTACAGAAAAACCCACCCCAGACGTACCAACGCAAGCTACACAACAAACTGAGATAATTTGTTTGCGCGCTTTAAAACTTAAAATAGACGTATGAATTAGTTTTTAAACGTTAGAATTACCAATATTGGCTCATACATTTTATTTTTGGGTTCCCACTCTTCTTCCTTTTCTTTTTTTCTTTCCTTTTTTTGTTTGTTTGTTTGTTTGTTTTTTTTTTTTTTTGGGGGGGGGCTTTTTTTTTTTTTGGGGGGGGGGGCAAAAACGTGTTTAGCCCCCCCACTTTTTGGATTGGGGGGGGGGGGGGGCGGCCGCCCCCTCTGCCCCCACTTCCGGCGCCTATATGAGCACATGGACATATTTAACTGAAAATGAGACATCGAATTAGACTGAAATGGTTTATTAAAGGCATACTTTTTGACCAAATCAGCGCAGGGCCTGAATTGATTATTCAAATTGATATAGATTAACATTAACAAGAGCGCATGCATATATAATTATATTTTGTTTAAAGGGATCTAGTAGCTTTGTTGACATGTGCTGTGCATGAGTGCAAAAGGAATAAGTGGTTGATACAGTCAAACTTGCTAATGCTACACCTGTCTATAGCGACCACCTGCTCATAACGACCGCTCTCTGGTCCCCCCGTGAAAAATCATGTGTTAAGCGACCTGCGTAAAGCTCTAATGGGAACGCAGCTTAATGCGACCACCTGCCTAACGCGACCAGCGACCACCCCATTTGGGTCCCGACGCACGTTTAAACCTGTGTATAGCGACCAAAAATAGCGCTTGAGCGACCAAGGCACTAAGAAGTTTGCCTTTGGTCGCTCAAGGCTCCAATTCTGAGCATGTCAATGCATAACACAATTCATTAAAAAGGCCTAATCGACACCAAGTGCTTCAGACTCATAAACAAAGATTATTCGTTCCCGTCACTGCAGTACCTAATGCTGATCCTGAAATGCGTCACACAAAGACACTTCACTCAACATCACAACCGAATTTGACATCTAACAAGTATGTTAATAGCCTAGGAGGGGTGTTTCCCCATGTTTCTAATTATGTTCAAATGTTCAATGATAAT
Source organism: Echinarachnius parma (assembly GCA_037951105.1). Taxonomy (NCBI): domain Eukaryota; kingdom Metazoa; phylum Echinodermata; class Echinoidea; order Clypeasteroida; family Echinarachniidae; genus Echinarachnius; species Echinarachnius parma. The sequence goes on along the minus strand of JBAMJV010004148.1, from coordinate 70,171 downwards.
CAGTGACCAAACGATGCATCTTGACTTGAGAATTCTATAGAAAACTCTTTATGAGCATTTAAAAGTGCAGGTGAATCTCTCTAGTCTATTGATGAGTAAATAAATTGACACATTTTGCAATTTCAAGTTCACGTATAAAACAAAGATAATCGTACATGTAATATCATTTGAAATGTAATGGCAATTCATGTATAATTTCAATTTTCGATTTGGTTATGCATGCAATAAACACTTGAATAAACTACACGAGCGTGTAACGATGCCATTTAATTACACATGTGCATATGGGCATGATATTATGCGACCAGAAATTCAAAATGGCAGCCTACCTGTCTAATACGACCACCTGTCCATAGCGGCCACTTTTCGCCGGTCCCTTGAGTGGTCGCTATAGACAGGTTTGACTGTACAATGTATATTGTTGTTATTTGATATGTCCACTGGGTGTTAAATGGACGTTATATGGCCGAATAATGAGCAAATATGCAAATTGATGTTCACTAACTCATTACATTCACTTTGTACCCGGTTTTCAAGGTCCAGTGGATAATTTAACATCTGAACACTAGAATCGTACATATCTTTTTAACGAAAGGGAAATTTGAAGAACCGAAACCTGTCCCATGCTTTTTATTGTTAATACGTACACTACAAGGTATGAGGGAACGGCTATAATTCCAATTGGATTTTGAGGATTTGGACAATGTTACTAAGTCTCTTTAATTATAACATGGGGTAGATTGGTAGACATATGTACGTTTACACATACATAAATGGTACATTGATACATAGATACATTCACACAGACAGACAAACAGACATAAGTTTGTAATAGCTTGGTTGTGCGCACGTTATTAGAAGGTGTCAATGTACATTACATTAATACTAACTATCATAATAGAAAAGAGAATAACATTGAAAGTAAGGACAATGTATTGCACCTTATTTTAATATTATGTCAATAAGGTAATGACCATCATGACGAAACACAAAGCCTCTTTATACTGATCATAATCGTCATCTTGTTCTCCTCAGTTACCATGGCAACTAGTTAAAAAAAAATCATGTGATGAAGGACATGAAGGGGATGTATATGACCATGATGACGTACCAACGAAGTGACCCCTGTACACTAATATTATCGTGTTTCTTTGAATTTCATGATTTAGGAGATGTACGAAAGAAATGACACACGCGTACATTAAAGTGATACATTAAAGGTGCACCTGTAAAGTGTCATATATTGCCCAATATGACATTTGAGACTTCAATCCTATACCAAAATCATTGTAAGATATGTCCGAATGATGTGTGAAAGTTTCATTAAAACAGAACACTGCTTTCCTGGTTAAAAAGCGTCAGCTTTTGCAATTAATTACAGTATGACGATTATGACCGTTTATAAACGCTCTTGAGCTGAATGATTATCAATGATAGATATCGTCATACTAAAGGGGCATTTGAAAAACTCTAACCCTATTTTATTCTTCTCTTACCATAAGCCAAACAACACGGTAGAAGAGAAATGTGGAAGCTCAAATTAATTTTTGTGGAGTTAGACACTTTACAGGTGTCAAAATCACTTCGAACTCTAGTGGTTCTCATACCTTGTTGTATTCATATTAACAATCAAAGCACGGGACAGGTTGCGGTTTTTCAAATTTCCATTTTGTTCAAAAGATATTTACGATTGAAGTGTTTGGATGTTAAATGATTCACGGGATCGTTTTCAGTAAGTACAATGAGTTTATAGAGAATATCACTTTGCCCTTTCGCTCATTTCTCGGCCAAATAACATCCAATTAACATGAAATTTCCACACATTACTTTCTGGACATTTCAGATCACATCAATACACATTTTATTAACCATGCATCACTTTTTGCTCTTTTCAACCAAGTTACTAGTTCCCTTTAAGACCAACGCGTTTCTTCACGTTCTTAGAATCACACGATGAAGGAGATTTACCAAAATAAGAGACACCGGTATATTAAAGGGACCTAGTAACTTTGTTGACACAAAGTGATGAGTGGTTGATACACTGTATATTGTTGTTTTCCGATATGTCCACTGGGTGTTGTGTGAACATTTCAAGTTAAATGGACGTTATATGGCCGAGTAATGAGCACAAATGCAAAGTGATATTCACTAACTCATTGCACTCACTTTGTACCCGGTTTTGACGATCCAGTGAATAATTTAATATCTGAACTCTTCAATCGTACATATCTTTTTAACGAAAGGGAAATTTGAAAAACCGAAACCTGTCCCATGTTTTTATTGTCAATACGAATACAATGAGGGAACCGCTAGAATTCCAATTGGATTTTGAAGATTTGGACAATGTTACTAAGTCCCTTTAAAGGGACCTATTAACTTTGTTGACATGAGCACCAACTGCCGATGGGCTTATACAAAACTGTATTGCTGTGATTTGGTTTGTCCACTGAGTGCATGATCGATGTGGGGAAATCTCATGTTCAACGGATGTCATATATGACCGAGTAATGAGCGAAAATGCAAAGTGATATTTGCTAACACAATTTTTGCACTGACTTTGTACACAGTTGAATGTCTCCCAGGGAGATTTTCAACTCCGAACACTTCAATAATATATCTACATAACGAAAGAGAAATTCGGAGAACCGAGATCTGATTCATGCTTCTATTGGTAATACAGATACAATTAGGTATGAGCGAACCATAAATTGAGTTCGAAGTAAAATAGGTAGTGTGCATTTCGACGATGTTACTAGATCCCTTTAATATCCAACACTGGTAAAAGTGCATCTTAAAATATCCAACACTGGTAAAAGTGCATCTTAAAATACACCCATATTCAAGGTATGAGCGAACCATAAATAGAGTTCGAAGTATAATAGGTAGTGTGCATTTCGATAATGTTACTAGATCCCTTTAATATCCAACACTGGTAAAAGTGCATCTTAAAATAAACCCAGTTTTTGAGGCCCGTGCCAGAGAAAGACGCATTCATCATCGGGACCACATGTGTTCGCTATCTGTTAAGTCTGTGACGTCATGAAGGATTAGACCGACTGACGAGTATACTTAGAGGTTCAATCAAGCATGTCTTAGCAACCACCTGTCTATAGCGGCCAACCTGCCTATAGTCATATCCCCGCCGGAAAGAACACACTCATCCACAGTGTGAATACAGTGTGAACACACTGTGATTCACAGTTTTGACCACAATGTTAGATTCGAGCATTTTCACAATGTGAAAGCCAATTCACACTGTGAACACACTGAGAACCAATGAGAAATTGCTGAGATACACATTGTGAGCGCCTTTTTGTACACACTGTGAACGCACGTAATTTCACACTGTGGCGATATCGCCCTTCACAGTGTGTTCGCTCCGCCCCCTGTACCCCCATTGTATCCCTTGACCGATTCCACTCAGGGTTCCATCAGGGTGCTTGCAATGTGTATTTAATAATCTTAACATTTCTAAACAGCTAAATCCGAAAAGCTAAAGAGGGCTATGCCCTCTGGGCCATTGCAGGGGCTAAATAGCGGGCCCCTACTCCCCACCCTGTATAGCCTTTAGTCAAGGCTCTATATGGCTTGGAGATTCTCTATGCGATCGCGAGCTAGCAAGCTGTGAGAGAGCTATAATACTACTAACTGGCTCCCATATATAGCCTTTAGTCACTCGATTCGCAGGAATTTATTAATGAGCAAAGAAAATAAGGCATTACTAATTCATGAGAGAAATCATCAACCAATTAGATCGCTAGATGTGGATACCGTCTGCCTAATTGGTGGCGTGTTCCATCGTGTATTAAGGGGTTTATTTAGTATCAGACATTAATATTATCATAACTATCATAATTATAAAATATGAGATACATTACAATAACAACTAAAGCATATAAATACCTTTTTGCATCCATATCAAATCTCAGCGCTTTATTTTAAAAGAAAACAACATATTTTGTAATGACGTACCCTATAAATAATGGACACGTCCGCACCGAAGGGTTTCAGTGCATACAGCCTACGCTAGTCCGTCGCGGTGACCCTATTATTAACAACCACTATAGTTACTCTATGCCACTAACAGTGTATTGTGCAAGGTTGCGCTTTTGGTTTTACTATGCAGCTTCAAAACGAAGACTAACACTCACAAACATATGAATATGGGTTTCGTAGATTTTCTACGAACGAAACAAATGTAAATAAAAGAAAATAAAACTTTTCACGTACACGACTGACGATAGGCACTCGCGCTCGAGGTCGGCCTTTCGCGGTTAGTACACTGCCGTTGTAGAACCTGCCAGAACAGCACGATGCCTAAAAAGGCTCACCAAGTGTGCTACGTGCATACAGTGTCCGTTGACTTAAAGGTAGTTCAGATTCGTCAAATGAGATGCGCGGCGCCATCTTGCATACGCGTTGCGCACGGTGCGTAATGCACGTTAGCTCAGTGTCATGCGGTGCGCGCAAACTAACCCAGTTCAAAATGGCGACCCGCTATGTAGCATCCCCATGCTTGATGCCCTTTAAGGTATAATTTGGAACCTATTTTGTGTCCCCTACCCCCCCCCCCCCCCACCTCCTCCCCCGCCCTTCGTCTTATAATCCTGGGCACGTATGCCGTATCAACCCACCCCCCCCCCCCCTAATGGCGAGAATAAATCGACGCCTATGATCTGAATAATTATGTGTACGATGACTATGGGAATAATTAGCCTTGTCATGTAGAGCGGTCAGAGATGATGATTATCCATCATAATATTAAGGCGCTATAACGAAGCATTATGATCAGTCATATCACTGCGCAATTTTCAAACTTTTGTGTTATGGTGCTCAATTTGTGGGAACGTTAGTGTCACCGAATGAATGTGTGGGTGTGGCGCAGGTGGTAGCGCCCGGAAATCTAGTTGTTCTGGGCCGCTATTTTATTTTCCGCGCATGTTAAGCCCTCCGCAGACAGAGCCGACTCGACCCGATCCGACTGGTTTTCAGTCGGTTCAGCTCAGTATACGTTTCCTGATTTGCCGGTCAAGAACCAGTCGGAGATCATTCGAGGCCGATTTAACATGTTGAATCGGCTACGACTGAGCTAAACCGACTCTAGCCTGACTGAAAACCAGTCGGATCGGGTCGAGTCGGCTCTGTGTGCGGAGGGCTTAAAAGCAAATCCTAATTAATTATTCATAAGCAGCGATGTAGGTCATGGGCTACTCGTGAATATTCATAACTAGGATTAGGGTTTGGGTGAGTTTGAGGGTTATAATTACAATGAGACCTTACGGACCATCAGCTGTTTACGTGGCCTATTGGTCACGCTGTCCAACTTCAACACCTCGTGTCGTGGGTTCGAATCCTCTCTTGTGACTCTTGATTGATGTTGACATAATACATGGTGACCCAGCTAGCCACCTGATGTCGGAAGTTGGTTGCCGGATGTCGGCATATCGCCGTTGGCTCGAGGTTAAAATGTCCGCCAGCCCAACATCGTCACGACGTCATTTTTGTGATATATTGGCATAACGTCATTTTCCGACAATGGCCCAACATCATGTCATGCCAACGGCGATATGCCGACATCCGGCAACCAACTTCCGACATCGGCCCGACGTCAGATGGCTAGCTGGGGAGTAGCGGTTCATTTAGTAAATGTGTCATGCACAGTTTTCACTAAAGTCTGAAGTCTGAAAGCTGTGGCCTACATCTCTGCTTATGAATAATTCGCAAGGATTCGCTTTAACATATGCGGGGGAAAAAATTCGCTTTCGGGCCTAAACAAATATCGGTTCTCAAACGGCTGAAATATCGATACATATCATTATGTTTAAACAAAACTTAGGTCCCGCTAAGCCTGGAAGATATCATTGTACAATTTAACCATCTCAGAATAACCACCATTGGTTTTAAATAGTAATATTAAACACACAAATTTTATTCACAAAAATCAGTTAAATCAAAGCACGACAAAATCAAAAACAAAACAAAACAAATCCATCACTTTAAAATTTATCCTGAATATATAACAATCAAAAGATGATTAATATATATATTCTCAATGCATTCATCACCTTAACAGCTGCTGCACTTTCATTACAGCAATGCCTTTAAAGAGATATAGTATAAACATTGTCCAAATCCATGAATCTTACCTAAAACTCTCGTGGTTTATTCATACCTTGTATTCGTTTTTTTTCTCGATAAAAGCATGGAACATTTTCCATTTTTCGAATTTCCCTTTCGTTAAAAACAGGATATTTACGATTGAAGCGTTCGGACTTATAATTATCCACTGGTAAGTAACTGTGTGCAAATTCAGTGCAATGAGTAAGCGAATAATTACTTTGCATTTTATTTCATTACTTGGCCATGTAACTTGCAATTGTAGCACTTTACTCCGTGGACATATCAGATCAAAACAATATACATTGTATTAACCATTCTTTACTTTTTGCGCATGCCAACGAAAGTTATTAGATCCCTTTAATATTGCAACTGCATCGCGTTTTAGTTTGAATTGATGGCCGGGTCAAATCAGATGATTGCAAATAGAACAAAATTTAAAACTGGAGCTGGGATGAGTTTGTATTAAAGTTGTTGATTACAATTGACGCCTTCTATCATTGTTCTTTTTTTGTTTATTTGACACCTACAATGCAGCTTTTATAGGTCTTCTAATTATATTCATATGTTTATTCTACCACTTTTTCTTACCGCCCATTATGTCTTTCTCGTGTTTCCCCTTCTCTCTCCATACGCTGTTCCTGACCAGTCTTTCTCAGTTTCTTTCTTTATATTTAAATATCTGTTTATCTGTGCCTGTATGTGTGTGTGTCTGTATGTCTGTATGTCTGTCTGTATGTCTGTCTGTCTGTCTGTCTGTATGTCTGTATGTATGTATGTATGTATGTATGTATGTATGTATGTATGTATGTATGGGTGTATGGGTGTGTATACATGTATGTATGTATGTAGGTATGTATGTGTTTATGTGTGTATGATATGATGGTTTGATATGCATACATAATTTGTCTTTTCTCACTCAATTATGCTTGTCCGTCTGCCTGTATGTTGTCTGTCTGTCTGTCCGTCTGTTTGTCTGTTTGTCTGTCTGTGTGTATGTATCTATTTATCCATGTACCGTTTATGCATGTGTAAACGTACATATGTCCATCTTTCCTAATCTTAAAATGTCCGACATTTAAATCCATTCGTTCACTGTATTCTATTACTTAGTTGGAATTTCCCTTTCTCTAAATCACGGTTCTCCGAGATTTCTTTTATCGTGCCTAATTCATTCAGTCCATTTATCTGACCCGTTTCCTACATGACCTGAGATAACCACACATTTCACCAACAGGCAATAATTATGTCAGTCGATTTTATTCTCCGATTTTTTTTTTTCGTTGGCATACATTTTCTGTTTCATCTTGTCCACCAGTTTTTGTTTTAGTTTTTTTTTCTTCTTTTTCCTACGGCCTATCTGGTTGCCGACCTTTTCCATTCCCGCACCAATATCAATCCAAATCTAATTCCCCCAAATATATCGGTTAATAAATAGGAGGGGAGATAACTGTTTCAAAATATTTGTTTTAACAAATTGCCCCAGATTTGCCGGTCACGGAAAAATACACCACTGTGACTTCCACAGGGCAGTGTCGTTCTGTTTTAACACAATCAACCCTTGATAAACATTGACCCGACGCAAAAGAGCTTATACCAACTGTAAGCATTTTATAACTTGCCTCTTAGCTTAGCTAGGCGTGAATGGGATTAGGGAGATAGGTGATAGCAATACATTTACTATTATATATAGTACATGTAATTACACAAAGGAATATTTAATTATAATAAAATATCTGATTCTGATGAATATTGTGACATGATCGAGTAGACCTTGGCACCATGACACGTTGTTAAATGGGATATAGATTAAAGTAACACAATTCCGAACAGGGCAATTTCATTTTCTAGGACGCCGAAAGCAATCTGGGAACATTCTCCGAAAACATCGATTCCTATCAGCGATGATAACAAAAGGGCTCGAATTTATGTCTGAATTTGACCGGATTTTTTTCAGCTGACCAAACCAAACCGCTGCCTTCGAACAAATCAATGTTTTTGCAACAGAAATCCACTTCCGTGCAAGTGTCTTTAAAGGGACTTAGTAACATTGTCCAAATCCTCAAAATCCAATTGTAATTCTATCGGGTCCCTCATACTTTGTTGTATTTGTATTAACAATAAAATCATGGAACAGGTTTTATTTTTTTCAAATTTCCCTTTCTTTAAAAAGATATTTACGATTGAAGTGTTCAGATGCTAAATTATCCACTGGACCGCGAAAACCGTGCACAAATTGAGAGCAATGAGTTAGTGAATATCAATTCACTTTGCATTTTTTTCTCATTACTCGGCCATGTAACGTCCATTTAACTTTAAAATTTCACACAACACCCAGTGGACATATCAGATAACAAAACTATACATTGTATCAACCACTCATCACATTTTGCACATATCAACAAAGTTACTAGATCCCTTTAAAACTTGCTAGGAGAAATAGAACGCCTTAATCTCCGCGGCATTTCCGACCAATCAAATTACGAGAAATCTATAATACCGAAATGTTTGAAATGTAAACGCTGACATTGTGTGTGGGCGTCATTTGCGCCATTCGGTATATTTCCAACGCCGTGTGGCATAATAGTACGTTTTGTCAGAAACAATCGATATAATGAAAAGTAAATAAATATATAATAATTGTTTTGTATAAATAAGGACAAAATAATTTAGGGGCCAATATCAATGCAGTGGGCAGGTGGGAGGGGCAGTTATCGTCTCCCCATTCATGCAATTTGGATTTCTCGTCCCCACCTATTGATCCCTTGTGTACAAAAAAACCTCCATGAGATAAAGAAATACTAAGTTTTATTATTTGTTTTCTTTTGAATCACGTCGCCCACTCATTCGAGTATACCAGTGACCTGACTAACAAATATGCCGCTTAAATGATTTAAATTGTATGAATTCATAAATTAACTAAATTAATACATAATTTAATGTAAGAATTAATAAATAAATACAATATTAATAAATAAATACAATATTGATAAATAAATACAATATTAATAAATAATTACAATATAATAGTGTGAATAATTGAATACCATTCAAATAATTATGACAACTAGCGAAAGAAACACAATTACAGGAACATTATGTTTCTGTGTGGGGGCGAAGGCAACTACATTTTCAAAAAATCCTATCTATAATGCACACAACTATTATGTGCATTGTCATCAAGCTACATTGACGTACGCTTCTTTCGTTAATTCATTACGAGACCCCGAATATATCGTTAATTTAGTAAACGTAAGTTGTCATGCCTATGACATAATGTAGGACATTTTATCACTGGCGTAGCTAACAGGGAGAGGCAATTATTTCTGTTCGCATTATTATTGCCCCCGTCTTTCGGGGTCCCTTTTCGGTTAATGATATTTAAAAGAAAACACAGCATTACGCATTTAATCCTTAGACAGCTTGCTCCCCTTGACATATTGTCATAACCACCCTCTTTCCCCGCCTGGGTTAGGTCTTTATATTTACGCCACTGTTGAGAACAATAGTCAGGCCCGAAGTCAAGATTTTTCAAAGAGGGGGGGGGGGGGGATTGCCTAATTTACACAAAAACGGGACCGATACCGAGACCGAGACCACTGGTTGAGGTGCGTGTAAGCGGGGGAAGACCATTGGGTTACATGGTCGAGACCGATAAATAGTGGACCCGAGACCAGCACAAAGTGGACCTTTCTGAATGGGGGGGGGGGGGGGGGGGGGGAGGGTGCGTACGCATCCAACGCACCCCCTGGCTACGGGCCTGATATAGTGACCACCTCGTTACGCTGGTGATATTTTAAGTATGTGCGTCACATCGTTATATGAGAAACAAGTGAGCAATAGCTGATTTCCCGCAACAACAAAAAACAACATTAAAACTCTTAACAAAATAACATAAATTGATATTCATAATAACGTATTATACACACCCACAAATTTAAAGTTACGATACGCCACTGATTAGAATGCGCGGGACCACCTCGTTCTGCTGGTTCGTTATGTGCGTCACATCGTGCATGAGAGACATGTATGCAACAGCTGCTGATATCCCCGAAGTACACCCATGTCTGTGTACGGAGAGTAAGGCATGGACGTAACAGAGTTAAAGCTACATAACAGTTTTGGGAAAGTTATCGAAAACATCTATATTGGCCAAACTCATTGATCAATATTGTTGAATAAGTATTTAAAAGGGGCTTGTGTGGTACAATCCGAACCTAAGCATCGTTAAATGCAGAAATATCGGAAGAAATCCAATGGCCGCCCGTGAAATTTATAAATCCACCGCCCGTTCGCACCTGTCCGCGCCGCTAGCGCTGGGCTGGAGATATCGACAAGCCCACGTACCGGACTCCACATGGGGTTTTTTGCACGTAGCGTATGCGCGATTCCGCGTTGGCGATATCGATTTGCGGCAAATCAGTTTTTATAATTTTGCAAATAATTATTTCAATTAGTAGGCGGTTTCCTGGTCAAATTGTTATAATCCCATATTAGTAAAATTATATTCTTTCACATGGTTAGTAATAAGAGCGTACATTTTATTTTGTGTATGTGGGGCGTTTCCCACTACCATCGTTTAGCTTTAAACATGATGCAAGGACAAAATATGAGCGACGGAGACTGGCTTAAACTAAAATACAAACCCCGAGGGAAATTAGGATGTAGGATTGTCAAGTTCAAAGTCGTGCTTTCGTCACCTCTGATTTGTGGAACAGAATCTAGATCCTTAATTTATTTGGGGGCGAATATGGGGTCGTAACAAGCAGACAAGAGGCCACATAATGGGGCAAACATAGAGGGGGGGGGGGCAACGCCTACTCAAAAGAGGGGGGCGGGGGCGGAATGACCCGCTAAGATATAGTTTGTTTAGATTTTATTTATTTATTCATCGTTTAGTCACATAATATCATACGAATACTAAATTCTTACTCTCTACCACGTATACATCATCAACGGATATTTTACATAATTATATTCAATAATGTTTTATTGTATACTTCAATTATCAAATCTAAGTTTAATTCAATGAGAAAAATATGTATATTTAATTGATGCATAGTATGTACCTGTTGTGTTTTGTATGATTTTCTTTATGTTTACTTCCTTAAAGATAAAGCACGTTAAATACAGAAATATCGGAAGAAATCCAATACCCGCCCGTGAAATGTATACTCCGCAAAAAAAGAAACTGGACACTTGTATAAGTTTAAATATTTCATATTAATGTACGATAAAGTGTACATGATCATAAATTATATCAAATTAAAGGGAATTTAGTCCTCTACATGCAGGGTATAACTTAAAGGTGTAATCGTTCATGCATGAAATGCCATGGTCAATTAACACTAGCAAGGTCTGTTTTCAAAAATAGCAAAACAATGGAGGACCACACCATTCGACTGAAATGATAGTAAGCGTTTCACTTAAAACAAGATCAAGTTCAAGTTCAAGTTCAAGTTGATTTTATTGTCCATAAGGAAATTTGTTGCGTTACATGCAATAATCGGAGAAAACAAAATATTTACAACAATATATACATTTACATAAATCATAAGTCTTTTGATAAATTCGTTCAGATAACCATTAGTATGTTCATGAGACAAGGAAGGTGCACACAATGCTTAACACATATTGTTTACAAACACCTACAAATATTAATATATATTTTGATTGTTTTAGTAATTGTGTGTGTCTAAAAAGTCTATCCATAAATCAAAATTTATCATATCACATCATTTTATAATATTCCATATCAAAAACATTCCATTAATTTCTATATCTAAGATGAGCGGGGCAAGTAAATTATGACATTATTCAATTGTATTGTTATGAACAAACTCTGGAAATACAAATTTGTCAATAAAACAGGGTCAGGTTATGAGAGCATTATCATACTGGTCTGTATTACAGGCATGAAGCTTGTCTATTTCATGTGTCCCCTGCAATTTTAACCATAATGACCTAGATAAATGTAATGTTAAAGACTGCCCAAATGTTTGACCAAGGGTGACTTCAGGTTTTGAAGATCTTTGAACTACGGTATAATTCTTGAAAAGAATGTATACCATTTTCATGCTGAAATAAGGGCACAAACTGTGGTTTTGACTAATAAAGCTTTGCCATGGAATTCCCCATTTTGTTACTTTTGGATGAAAATAACACCTATAACGTTCACAATTTATACTCTTTATTGAGATGAAGATAGAAAAGGTCACATTTGTAATGAAAAATTATGCCATCTCATGAATATAGCGTTTTAGATTATGCTTATCAACATTTTATATGGTTGAGTGGATGTTCCATTTTTGCTATTTTTGAAAACAGACCTTGGTGTGGTTAATTGACCGTGACAAGTCATGCATGAATGATTTCATCTGGATTTCATGCGAATATTGAAGAGGGTAATTTTATCTTTAATTTGATATACAATATCATATATTTTATCTTTAATGAATACGAAATATTTGGTCTCATATAAGTGTCCAGTTTCTTTTTTTGCGGAGTATATAAATCCACCGCCCGTTCGCACCTGTTTGCGCCGCTAGCGCTGGGCTAGAGATATCGACAAGCTGGGGACAAGCCCGTATAGCGAACACGCACGCGGTCATTTGCACGTAGCGTATGCGCGATTCCGCGTTGGCGATATCAATCCGCAGCAGATCAATTTATAATTTTGCAAATATATCAATTAGTAGGCGGTTTCTTGGCCAAATTTGTATAATCCCATATTAGTAAAATTATATTCTTTCACATGGTTGGTAATAAGAGTGAACATTTCATTTTTATGGGGTTTTTATTATTCTGTCTTCGCTGCCATATTCCGTTATATCCGATAACAATGTAACGTAATATGCCTGACGAATTCCCAAGACACGACGAAAATGACGGTTGGTTTTTAGTATACGTTTGTATTATCTATGCAAGAGAAAAAATGGCGCCTATAGCTAGTTCTCATTACATGTACGTATGTACAGTATGTTTATACGCAACAGAAAATGGCGGCTAATTTTAATTAAACGTAATATTATGCAAGAAAGCAGAATAATCTAATAGTCATAATTGTCAACACATTCATTTATAATCATAATATAGTCTTAGTATGATTAGTAATCTCAATTTCATCATGTTCATAGAGTTATACATTTAGTTTGTTGCATACAACCTATTCTATCAGTCTATACTACTAGATCAGTCTTATGTACATTAAATACAATTTTATATTAATTTGTCACCTATTTAGTTTAACACGAAAATAATGATATTTCTAATAAACGTGTGCTTTATTAATGTGTGCCTAAATTTCATTTGAAAGTACGATACAAATACAATTAATTAAATAAAACGATCGTGTTAAAATAAAACAACTTAATAAAGAATAATTGTTCCATTATACAAATTGTTTATTTTCATTGGCAATAAATTGCTTTTATCTTTTTATATCATGATTAATATAATTATATTACATAATTCATTCACAACCAACGAGGAAGAATTTCACCAACCAATTAACTACAACATTTCGAAATGTCCAGAGACTCAATACAGAGCTCACTAGCTTCCTGTGTAGGTAGTGGCATAGCGTTGACGGACCGATTGGGGGGCACGCAAAATAATTATTGGGGGGCACATCTACGGTATTTCTTTTGTTTGTTCTTCAAAGAATGCCCCCTTATGTTTTTTTTATTTTGTCTTCTTCAAATTATTTGGGAGGGGGGGGCAGTACCCCCACCACCCCCCCCCCCCCCCCACCCGACCATGCCCCCCGTCGGTACGCCACTGTGTGTATGCGACGGGTTCATTAATGCATAGTCGTCCTGAACAGGCACGATCAATACAGCCGTACTCTAAATGATTAAACAATATCAATTTTCCGTTCAAATGTTCAAAAAACAGGAACTCATAATTGTCTGGCGATGAGAAAAATGATATGGAAAGTATGGAAGTTATATAGCTATGGAAAGGGCCTCGTACGTAAACACGTAATTGTATATGTGAGCGGCCTTCCTTCACTAAACAGCTTTTTAGGTCATAATGATGATTGGAATGAAAGATAATTAAAAACAATACGGCGTTCTTGCAGTATATCCCTGCCGGAAAGAACACACTCATCCACATTGTGAACACAGTGTGAAGACACTGTGTTTCACAGTGTGGACCACAATGTTAAATTCGAATGTGAAAGCCAACTCACACTGTGAACACTGTGAACACATTGTGAAATTGCTGGGATATACACAGTGTGAGCACACCGTTTTACACACTGTTGAACGCAGGAAATTTCACACTGTGGCGATAGTGCCCTCACAGTGTGTTCACAGTGTGAGTTGGTTTTTACACTGTGAAAACGCTCGAATTTAACATTGTGGTCCACACTGTGAAACACAGTGTTTTCACACTGTGTTCATACTGTGGATGAGCGTGTTCTTTCCGGCAGGGATATATTTCATATTATTGTAGATACATGAACAGGGTGCATCACTTTATGAATGTGATCCCGCGAAAATTTCCTCAGGCATGTTTTTCGGGTTTTTTTCTTCAGTTGTACAGGTCCGTAACAATAATTGTTCAAGGGGGCGGGGGGGGGGGGGGGGGTGCTTAATTTCCAAAATGGTCCGAGACCGAAGGTGGCTGAGACCGAGAACACTGGATCAGTTTATTTGTGTAAGCTGGGGGGGGGTGTTTATGGAAAATACCAATCATGCCGAGACCGAAACCACAAGTTTAGTTGTGTTAGCAGGGGTGGGGAGGGGGGGGGGGGGGGGGGTGATTGTGGCCAAGACCTATCATGAACGAGACAGAGACCGAAGTAAGCGATGGTCGACACCGATGAAAAGCGGACCTTCTGAATTTTGGGGAGGCAGGGGGGGGGGCGAAACCCCCTGACTACGGTCTACGGGCTTGGGTTTATATAGCTTCTGACAAGCATGAACATTTTTTAAAGGTTTGTAAGAAGTTGAAGTACTACGGTGGTCATTATAATTAGGTCTTTGCGACTCAGTCCGGAAGTCTTGTGTTTGATCCTGCATGTGTATCTTTTCGATGAAGCATAAATTGATTTGCTAATTATTTCAAATGTTTAAAGTGTTATAAATTTTGAAAATGTGTTTAATTGATATCTGATCAGGTACTTTCCCTTATGTTTTAATTACATCAAGTTTTAAATTTATTTTGAAAGGAAAACAAAAATCACACCATAGTCATGTTATGGCTGAATTGAAAGCCGAATCAAATAGTTCAAACGAACCTTTACATGGAATCTATACGCTCAAGCATTTTTATTTGTCAAGGAGTATCTTTAAAAAGACATGCGTATAAGTCGTTCAAATCGAGTTCAAAATTATTTCTGTTTATAGCATGCACGGCAAACACAATCGATTCCATTTAAAAATGTAATGTCTTCCTATATAATCTAGGTTCACAAGGACACGTCCTTCTGTATGAATTTGATATCTTGATTTAATGAGCTTCGTCGTGAAATAAAAATAATTATGTATCATCTATCGTGGATTTGGAAGATAATTACATTTATAAGATGCAATTATTGAATTTGTTGCCTTCAATGCCGATGTCTTTTTTAAGGGTACTGTCCTGTATTGTGTGTTTCCCGCCCTTTTTATTGCAGTGTGTATCCGTTGACCGGGGTACTGATAATCGTGTAAAGCGCTATGACCCACACGGGAATAGCGTTATATAAATGACCGTTATCATTATTATTAATTATCAAGTTAAAATATTAATTGAATACAATCGAAAAGGAGAGAATTAAAGTAATCCATTAACTTAAACAAATTAAACGACAATCACTTGGAGCTTTCGCACTTCTCTTGCACCATGTGCACCGTGTTGGTTGGCTTGTGGTAAGAGAAGAATGAAACGGGTATAAAACTCGTTTTCGATTGATGTCAAATTATCCACTGGACCGCGAAAACCATGTACAAAGTGAGTGCAATGGGTGAGAGAATATCACTTTGCATTTTTGCTCATTTAACTTGAAATTTTCACGCAACACCCAATGGACATATCCGATAACAACAATATACATTGTATCAACCACTCATCACTGTTTGCACATGTAAACAAAGTTACTAGATCCCTTTAGGTTCACTTATTTCACTAGGGCTGGTAGACAGCGTGTTTTCCTATGAAATGTTCACACATCACAATTTTACGATGATATTAGCGTATGATTGTAGTCTCAAATATCACCTTTAGAAAAATCTTAGGAATTAAATTGAGAATCTTTGATTTAGTTATTTTGTATTGCGTAGATAGATAGATGAGATAGATAAGATATATGAAAAGCTGATTTTAAGTTGAACTTAAAGGGATAGTTGAGTTCTGGTAAAGAGAGTACAGTTTGGGTAAAACTGAATTTTAGTAACCCAAACCTGCACAATTACATTGCAAATTTATAGTTATAACTCCACCATGATTGCTCGAAAGGAATAACAAATTACAAACGACTACGTAAAAAGCATGTTATCATTCAAAAAGAGCTGTTCCAACTCAAAAGGATGATCTCTAAAAACTCATTGGTTTCAATCAACCATTTTAAATAAAATATTGTGCATGTGATGGTTGGTTGAAATGGTGATAAGGTAGAGAGATAATCAACAACTAATTAATGACCTTTTTGGTAAATGTGTGAAAAGAGGAAGCATTTAAAAAATATTTTTAACGGCCGGTTTGAAATTATCGAATAATTGTGGGGCCCCACATTTATTACAAATTGTTATATTTATGGATATTTCAGCCATTTCTGAACCGATTTTGATCAAATAAAGTTTATTCATTAAAATTGTATAGTCTTTCAAATTTGACACTCAGTTTTTCATAATCTCACCAAAAAATTATACCAAAACTCAACTATCCCTTTAATTTTTATGGCTGTTTATTATATAGCCGTGGAATTAACAAAATTATATACAAGAGCAACATATCACATATTGGAGATTAGTTTTACATTTTATATCAAGAATATTAAATCTTCTTGATAAAAGAAAACAGTTATGCTTTTAAACAAATTTCAATGTTGCATTAACAAAAATAATGCAAACATTTGAGATAGCATTATTCACCTACTCATTGCACTTACTTTGTACACGGCTGAAAAGGTCCCGTATTTCATATCCGAACACTTCAATCATAAATATCTTTTGAACGAAATGGAAATTTGAAAAACCGAAACCTGTCCCATGTTTTTATTGTTAATATGAATATGACAAGGTATGAGAGAACCATTATAATTCTAAATAAGTTTTGAGGCTTTTGATAATGTTACCATGGTTACTAGACCCCTTTAATTGCCAGACCATGCAACTTACAGCCGATATGTTCATATTTCTTATAATAAATATAAAGGTCGAGTTTCTTGTTTGTGTGTGTGTAACACGCACTGTATAATCTTGTTGCACGACACAGTTCACATGTGCAAATACAGGGTCCCGTTGCAGAAAGAGATACAATCGATTGCAAGTTACAATTAATTGGAAGTCAGATCATGACTTTGTGTTCTAAATGCGCAATCTGATTGGTTGAAACGCGCAAATTGTCTGACTTACAACCAATAGACCGCTTCTGTAATGTATGCAAATAATATGCGTATGACGTCAGCTTAAAGCTTAAAGGGCATCAAGCGTGGGGATGCTACACAGCGGGTCGCCATTTTGAACTGGGCCAGTTTGCGCGCACCGCATGACACTGAGCTAACGTGCATCACGCACCGTGCGCAACGTGTACTTAAGATGGCGCCGCGCATCTGATTTGACGAATCTGAAGTACCTTTAACAATAGTAACTAGGTCCGGCAAGCTCCGGCAAACTTAGCTTGCCGGACCTAGTTACTATTGTCAAGCTTGCCAACGGGGAGTCTGACGTCATACGCATATTATTTGCATACATTACCGAAGCGGTCTATTGTAACTTACAATCAATTGTATCTCTTCCTGCAACGGGGCCATGGACTGTATATTATACTGTGTGCATGTGTTGGCTCAATTCTATTTTACATTGTTGAACGGTCTAATTTCAGTTTTAAGCAAGGTTGATGATTGGTGCTGCTGGAGTAAAATCGCGCAAATTGCCGAATAACGAAACAGTCTATTAGATATAATAATCAGCCAATTAAGAAAGGACACCCTATACATAACTCGCTTAAAAGCGTCCTTGGGAAAGGCTAAAAATAAGCTCGGTATCATTCGAGCGCTCTATATTCATGATAATTATTATTCGTCAGTGCGTATGTGCGTTTGTCATAAATATGTGTGTGCGTGCACGCGGACGCTGGCAAGCATTATGTAGTGTCTCTGAGTTTGTGTTCTTGCGTGATTGCGTGTGTGTGCGTGTGCGTGATTGCGTCTGGTTGTGTGTATGTGAATTCGCAGTATGTTGGCAATATTAACACGTGACTTGCACGCATAATCATGTGGGTGTGCCTTTTTATTTCCCAAACCAAACTGACTTAATTTTGTTTTAATCGTTTGCTTGGTGTTTCGCTAAATAGCCGAACAAAGGAGTGATTAATGTCTATAATCTATATTTACAGGCAGTGTGCATGCGTTAGCATTGAATTTTCAGCGGCGGCGGCGACATTAAAATCAGTGTACTAATCTATAAACTTGATTAGCGAGATTTAAAATAGTAAGCGCTTACGTCACCGGCCGGCCATCTTTCCGAACGTAATATTTTCATGGCCATTTCACTAGCGCGCACTTTTTTTTAACGCGATTTGTACTAAAACAAAACAAAAAAGAAAACGGGATTGGTAATTTTTGTTTAGCGATATGCGGTTGAAAGTTGTTTGTTTAAATCACCTGTCGAATGCTTAATTAATTATAAAATAATTACTATACCGTTTGTCAATAATGGTGGGTGAGCAATTTTTAAGCTCGCTCCCTTTCTCTCTCTCTTTCTCCTTCTAATATACTACGATAGTTTGATTTCGAATAAGTGCAGTCCAGGTTCAGACATACTGTGTGGACGCAGGTATAGATCAGCGCTCAGTGGATACGAGACTCGGGATCAGACATATGCTGTGTGGACGCAGGGTTATCAGCAACTCAATGGAGACGAGACTCGATCTGGTGTCACGCTAAATCTGTACGCACTGCGAAATCCGTACGCAGTCGCAAATGCGCTGCGCATAAACTCGTAAACAAGCCTGCGAAAATCGTTCCCAATCGTAATAAAGCATGCAAAATGCCTCCTTGAAGCTCCTTGCGGCACAAAGTGTTGTCAGAACCTGACGGTTGATTAAGAAACTCAATGTGCACGCCATTTAAAGGTTTTATAAAACATGCGTCGATTTTGCATTAACATTAAATTGCGGCGTAATAATGGTCACGATTTTCGCAAGACACGCACCATAATCTGTCTAAGCGCATGCGCATTTGCGACTGGGTACGGATTTCGCAGGTCACGGAATTCGCACCACACAGGATCAAATATAATGTTTTGAGAACGATTAGATTAGAGCTCAATGGACATGAGACTCAGTATTAGACAATTATGCTGTGAGGACGCTGGGTCAGATCAGCGTTCAATGGATACGTGACTAGGGATCACGCATGTATGCTGTGTTGACGCAGTGTTAGATCACCGCTCAATGGATACGAGACTCGGGATCAAACATATTATGCTATGTGGACGCAGGGTTAGATCAGCGTTCAATGGATACGTGACTCGGGATCACGCGTGTATGCTGTGTGGACGCAGTGTTAGATCAGATCACCGCTCAATGGATACGTGACTCGGGATCAGAGATATTATGCTTTACGGACGCAGGGTTAGATCAGCGTTCAATGGATATACGTGACTCGGGATCACGCATGTATGCTGTGTGGACGCAGGGTTATATCGGCGCTCAATGGACACGAGACTCGGGATCAGACATATTTTGCTGTGCGGGGGCAGGGTTAGATCAGCGTTCAATGGACACGAGACTCGGAATCAGACATATGCTGTGTGGACGCAGGGTTAGATTATCGCTCAGTGGATACGAGACTCGGGATCAGACACATGATGTGTGGACGCAGGGTCAAATCACCGCTCAATGGATACTTGACTCGGGATCACGCATGTTGCTGTGTGGACGCAGGGTTAGATCACCGCTCAATGGATACGAGACTCGGGATCAGAGATATTATGCTATGTGGACGCAGGGTTAGATTAGCGTTAAATTGATATATGACTCGGGATCACGCATGTATGCTGTGTGGACGCAGGGTTAGATCAGCGCTCAATGGACACGAGACTCGGGATCAAACATTTATTCTTTGTGGGTGCAGGGTTAGATCAGAGACTCCGGGTTAGATTTGTTAGATATATATGTGAACGCAGAGTTAAATTTGCGCTAAAATTATACCAGAATAAAATAGAGTCACACATTATATTTTGTTTATGGACGCTGTGCACGGTGGAACAGTCCTTGGCCCCGTTGTAGAAATATGTTCCGACGCAACTTTACAATCGTTTTAACTCTTTCTGCAACGGGTCATTGATTCGTCATTTGTATACCCATCAATTTACATAAAAACACAAGTTTTTCAAACATTTGTACGTGATTACATAAAGTAAACCGTTTCTTCGAATAAGGAACAACAACAACAACAATATCACCACCGTAAACAAAAAAAGAAACACCCAATTTTCAGATCTCATTATATGTAATTATCGTTGATAGATTGTATCGGTTGCGTCGTGTTTGAAATTGTTGCGCCGTTAATGTCCCGGTCACATATCTCCGGATAGCGTAAACGGAGGCCCGACGGAGAGTAAAATATCCAATCTGTTCGTCTCCGTTCGCATGCGTTTCTTGTCTGTTCCTTGTCAGGCGATGTACATTGTTCTATCCGACGGACAGTTTTTGTGCATGAATCAATAGAGACGACTTTCGCTACCGGATAATTTGATTTCGCATATGGGCAATTCCACGGTAACTCGCGTTACACTTAACCGTACATTGACTACTTTGATGTGCTGTAACTCTATTATTTTATAGAACTGTAGGGTGATTTTATCACCAAGGATTAAGTAGATGTGAACTAACTAGAAAACACAAAAAAGACTGACAGAGCTACCTTTAGGAACCTTTGCGGAAGAATCCTGTTCGGTAACTCGCGTTACAAAAAAAAGACATGGCCAAAATGCAGTACCCACTAAATTGTGAAAAGCACCATTTAAATTTGAATCCTAGTCAAATATGTTGTGTGCTAATTTGACATTTGTATGTGTCCTATGAGTTAGTATTGAACAAATTTCCAAACAATTTGGGAATAAATTGTAGGATGCAGAAACATCGGTAACTCGCGTTACGGTAACTCGCGTTACGGTTTGTCCGGAGGTTTTGATTCCTAAAAAAATATACTTTACAGCACTCAAAAGACTGAAATTTTAATCTGAAAAGGTACTGTGATTATCAGTCATCCAATTTGGTGCCTTAAATAATAAAAATGCCAGAAAATATAGACAATTTAAAGATTTTCCTGAAATTTGCACAGGGTAGTCCCATATGTGGAGTTTCATGTATGGTTTCTGTTTCTCCTATAAGGAGACACCCGAGAATCAAAAAATTCATGTGAACTGAAAGATATAATTATAGGATCATGTTTTATGAAAAAATAATCCAGAAAAAATGAATAGGATTTGAAATAGAGCCAATTGTTTTTTTCATTTCATGTCCACTTTCCCGTGGAAATGCCCATAATAATGTTCTATTCGTCGGGCATCCGTTTACGCTGTCCGATGATATGTGACCGGGCCTTTATGTTGGAAACTTAGTGAGAGATAGATTACCAAATAAACAACATATTAAGGATATAGGGCTACTGATTAGATTCGTGTCAGTGAAAAAACAACCATGATTATTATAGTACATTTACAAATAACATTGCTGGTCTAGTTGAATTAATTAAAATGGCATCGAGCACTTGTCTAAAATATAAATGTATGTTTCATGATCAACGTACTTTATTGAGTCGATCGTGTCACCATGGTCACGCAAAGCAAGTTTTAACACAGAAGACTAGTTTATCATTACATTTCGTATCGTAAAAATATATGTCAATGATAAAAAAAAAAACGATTAATACATGTATCATGTTTACAATTATACACTTTTTGTTGGCATGTGCAGAAAATGATGAATGGTTGGTGAATTGTGTAGTTTTGTTGTTTGATAAATTATGTCCATTGAGTATTGTGTGAAAATATCGCGTCAAGTGGATGCTAATTTGGCCTAGTAATGATCACAAATGCAAAGTGATATTCCATAATTCATTACTGTCCTTGTACACAATTATGACTTTCCTGTGGATAGTTAAAGGGGTAGTTTAGTTTTGGTAGAGAGGGCGCTGCTCATCACAATTTTTTTGTGAGGTAATGAAAAAATGAGTGTCGAATTTGAGAAAACATGCAATTTTAATGGCAGAATAAACTTTATTTGGTCAAAATCGACCCCAAAACGGCTGAAATATCAATAAATATATCTGACCTAATAATTATTTGGGGCCCAAATAATTAGATGGTTTTTTCAAAAAATAAAAAAAAATGTTTGCACTTTTTCAAAAATGTTCAAAAGTGTTTTTTAAATAGTTGTTGATGATCTCTCTATTTAATCATTGACTCAATAAAACATCACATGCATACTTTTGTATGAAAAATGGTTGAAACCAATGCCTTTTTAGAAAGCGCCCTCTTGTGTTTTAATGGCTGTTTTTTTTAATGATAACGGGCTTTTTACTTAGTCGTTTGTAATTTTGTATACCTTTCGAGCTTGGTGGCGTTATAACTATTAGTTTATAATGTTACTGTCCAGGTTTGGTTACTAAAGTTCAGCCGTACCAAAACTGTACTACCCCTTTAACAATTTGAACACTTTAATCGTGAATATCTTTTTAACGAAAAAAAAAAACCTGTGTCATGCTTCTACTGGCAATACAGATACAACAAGGTATGAGAACACCTCTAGATTATCTTTGTGGATATGGACACTAACCGTGTACAAAGTGAGTGCAATAAGTTAGTGAATATCACTTTACATTTTCGCTCATTTCTCGGCCAAATAACATCCAATTAACTTGAAATTGTCACACATTACTTTGTAGACCTATCAGATCACACCAATAACATTTTTATCAACCACTCATCACTTTTTGCACATGTCAAAAAAGCTACTAGATCCCTATAAAGGTAAAGGTAGGTAGGATCCGTAAATCCGACGCGCGGTGCAATATTGCGAACGCCTTGCGCACGTTGCAGAATACACACTAGTACAGTGCAGAGCACACAAACTAGACTAGTTGAAAATGGCGACCCGCGGAGTAGAATCCCCACGCAAGATAATCTTTAAAGGGATCTAGTAACTTTGCAAAAAGTGATAGGTGGTTGATACAATGTAACTATATTGTTGTAATATGTCCACTGGACGTTGTGTGAACATTTCAAGTTAAATGGACTTTATATGGCCGAGTAATGAGCAAAAATGCAAAGCGACATTTACTAACTCATTGCACTCACTTTGTACACGGTTCTGACAATCCGTTGGATAATTTGACATCTGAACACTTCAATCGTAAATATCTTTTTAACGGAAGGGAAATTTGAAAAACCGAAACCTGTCCATGTTTTTTTTGTAAGAATACAACAAGGTATGAGGGAACCGATAGAATTTCAATTGGATTTTGAGAATTTGGACAATGTTACTAAGTCTCTTTAATTATCCTACATTATAAGTAATCTGCGAATGTGTGTCAAATCCTTTATTCTTACGTTTTGTTATACAAGGCTACATCGATAACGTAACACGCGAGAACGATCTATGTTTAATATTGTTTTATATAATGGTTTAACGTAGCACCTCGTGTTATTGTCTTTAGCTCAATAACTTTGATTGTGTTGTTGCTTAGCATTTGAGTGGCAATTATCCCGTTACCATGGCAATGCCAATCGTGCTTGCTTCCCCAGTCCATCAATTAATTACGGCGACAGCACATTGTCACACTTATTGGGTCATCGGTGTAGTAGCTACTTAAAGGGATCTACACTAGAAACATTGTCAAAAACCTCAGAACTTATTTGGAACTCTAGCGGTTCCCTCATATCTCATTGTATTCGTACGGAACCGGTTTCGTTTTTAAATTTTTTTTTTTTGAATTTTCCTTCCGTTAAAAATGTATTTATGATTGAAGTGTTCGGATAATTAAGTATCCACTTGACAGTTATAACCATGATAACTGTATACGAAGTTAGTGCAATTATAGTAAATGTCACTTTGCATTTGTGCTCATTATACGGGGCCATAAAATATCCATTTATTGTGAAATCGTCACACACTACTCCGTGGACATAATCGGATCACAATAATACACATTGTATCAACCATTCATCATTTTCTGCACATGCCAACAAAGTAACTAGATCCCTTTAAAGGGATCTAGTAACTTTGTTGGTAAGTGCAACAAGTGATGAGTGATTAATCAAATAAGTATTGGATTGATTTCATATGTCCACAAAGTAAAGTGTGAAAATTTCACGTTAATTGGATGTTTTTTGGCCGAGAAATTAGCAAAAATACAACGTGATATTCACTAATTCATTGCACTGACTTCGTACACGGTTAGGACTATCTACTGGATAGTGAGGACAATCTAGGACTATCTAATGGACCATGGGCGTAGATCTCTCATTGATACCTATTCATCAGGGGGGGTGAATAGTGAATGGTGAATAGGTATTACGTAAGTATCTACGCCCATGTAATGGACTATAACTATAGTTTCGTTTTTAACGAAAGGGAAATTAAAATAAAACGAAACAATAATGTCCCATGCTTATATTGTTAATACGAATACAACAATGTATGAGGGAATCGCTGGAATTCAATTTAGATTTTGAGGATTTGGACAATGTTACTAGATCCCTTTAAAGATGATTCGGATCTGGAAACGGATGCGCAGTGCAATTTTGCGAACGCCTTGCGCACGGGGCCAAAATACACACATGGCTCAGTTTGATCGTACCACGTAGTGCACACACACTATATTATAGCCTAGTTTAAAATGGCGAACCTAGGTTTACATCCCCGGGCCCACGCGTGACAATTTGTTTAACACAGCTGATGTCTGATGGCACTCATCCGAATCCACCTTACCAAAAGCAAAGAGTGTGACTTTTTTTAAATCATAACTCATGATGTTTCTTTTATGCTGTAATTTTTCTAAATAATTGTTGTTACTGAGACAACCTGAGATAACTCTTACTGAGATAAACCATGAATCGCTTTTGGTAGCCATTATAGGCAGGCTATAGCTGTAATAGACAGCTGGCGGCCACTAAGACATGTTTGACTATTATACTTATTAAATTGCGCTCGATGGAGTTCTTTCCAAAGTGAGGTT
This sequence comes from Echinarachnius parma, assembly GCA_037951105.1. Taxonomy (NCBI): domain Eukaryota; kingdom Metazoa; phylum Echinodermata; class Echinoidea; order Clypeasteroida; family Echinarachniidae; genus Echinarachnius; species Echinarachnius parma. The sequence continues at coordinate 44,658 of JBAMJV010004148.1, read as the reverse complement.
TTATGTTCGGTGGTTATTATTATACATTTTTGTTAAAAATGTCATGTTTGCTCATTTATTTCAATGTGTTTCCTTATTTCCCCTGTTCTGTCCTGTCGTGTTTTCGCCCTTTCCCCTTTCGTCTTCAATCTTCTATTACATGTCATCCTATAATCGCCTCCCTCCTAATATAATACCTTTCCTTTTCCCCATATTTCGCCCTTTTCAATTTTTATTTATTCAACCTTTTATTATATGCCATTTTATAATCGACTCCCTCCGAAGGTATTACCTTTCCTTTTCCTTCTCCCTTTCCCCCCGTATTTTTGCGCCTTTCCCTTTTTGTGTGTCTTCAATCTTCTATTACTATATGTCATCCTGATAATCGCCTCCCTCCGAATGTCTTATCTTTCTCTCTTTTCCCGGTATTTTCGCCCCTTTTCCTTGGTCATGTTTTTCTTCTAACCTATTTTTTTCATTTCATCCCATAATCGCCTCGTTCCAAATGTCTTCAGTGAGATCGCAGAGCATCGACAAGGCTTCCCATTTATAAACAAAATATGCATGACTTGGATTTCCATGAAAAAGTAGTGAGCAAGAACAACGATATTTCAAATCGCATAAACTAAGAGAAATTAAGTGTTTCGTGAAAAGAAAGGCGTCGATACCTCGCCTTATATTCCAAAGTTTATGCAATCATTTGTTTCGCTTCAATCTAACGTAGATAAAAAGGTGAAATTTAAGGTTAAAATATGATAATAAAACAAGAATTGAATGATTCATGTTTACCTTATAAAACATTATATAAAATGTGCTTGCATCTCGGTAATTTTTACATCATTGGAAAGAGAAAGTATTGGCTCAGATACTACACCATTCATACATTCATTCATTTTTTAGAATAGTCAGGAGCTAGCAAAATATCACAAGATGTTCAAAAATTACTGTGAATTTACAAATTCCAGCTCTGTGATTGGCTTATTCAACATTACGCGCGACTTGTGGGCTATTCAACCAAGACCGCATGGTGATAAAGCGGGCAATGTCAGGTGCGAATGACTGTTGCTATGGGCCCGTTACCTCAGCAACAGTGGTCAGTAGTTGAATGAGCCAATCACAGAGCTGGAATTTCGGAAATCAGAGTTATGTTTTGATCCCGTGTGATATTTTGCTAGCTCCTGACTATTCTAAAAGATTAATGAATATGCGAATCATTTCTCATAAAAAACAAGACTTTACCCTTTCCAATGATGTAAATTTTACCGAGACGCAAGTATTTATAATAAGTTATTTTACGATATAATTGTGTTGACAATTTTTGCTTTTCGTATCCTCTTTTTAACCTTAAAATTCGCCTTTTTATCTGTGACAGGTTGATACGAAATCAATAATAATATGAACTTTGGAATGTTAGTCGTTTAATGAACACTTTTCTGTCTATAGAACATTTGATTTATCCTAGTTATTTCGATTTAAACCATCGGTGTTTTAGCTCAGTACGTAGGGAAATGACACGTACAGGTCGGTCAATTAATTATAAATTCTTAAATTTTGCCTCATTATCTCGGCGAGTGCATTCAAGCTGTCTTGTCCTTCTCCACAATCGTTCCAAATCATTCATAATAATTTGAATATTCATGCATAGATGTAACGCACGTGTTGAGTTCATGTGAATGTGGTATCAATATACGGACACTCATGTTTTCCCCACAGGGGGCTGCCGCCGCGGTAGACCACCCACATCATTTATATAATATCAGACTTTCCGGTTTATAACAAAAAAAGATCTGATTTTGTCAATTTGTGTTTCTTCAGAATAATGATGCTTCATTGACAAACTAATAGCAAAGCATTTGAAAGTGGATCAACTTTGATATGCACTTCTTTTTTTCTTTCATTTTTAATTAATTCCTGTGGGATCATGTAGTATTTTGTGTAAGGGAAGTAATTTCACTGTTATCTATTTTGAGGTGATTTTGCCCCAAATGTGATGGTTATATGTATAAATAACATCTTTCCGCATGCCTCCAACAACAATTAGCCTAAAAATTCGCGAAAATGACTGTTGAATGTGCCGGGGAATGTGATTGCTTTACATACATAGCATGTAATTTTACACGAATATTTGTGCTGTTGAAACAAAATTAGCCTACAATTTTGCGTTGTTAAAACTATCGTGAGATTCTTTTGTACACACGTGCAACAAAGCAGTCTGCATGCAGATAATTATATCTAAATAATATGCAACTGATACCTGACAATTACCCTGTATAATTCTACAAATTATTGATTTATTTTTAGTTTTGACTCGCATACCTATATATCTAAGAGTAATATCAAATGCCACAACACAGCCATGATGACACAATCATACGGAGTTGCGGCAAACCAGATAAATGTATCCAAATAATGCAACTATCACCTCACAATAAGCTGTATAAATCTGCCATTTATTGATTTTTTTTCTCATACTTTCATCTAAGATAATATCAAATACCACAACACAGCTATGATGACACGATATTACGTACTTGCAGCAAAACGATTATTAATGTATCACAATTTGACACCAGCGCCTGCCAGTTATGCACAATTCCGCCTTTATTTTATTGTTCTTTTTTTATTTTATCATTATTATACGGTATGTTTCGGTAATTCAACATTTCATCCAAACGACTATGATGGCAAACATGCTGTATTGATGCATAACTTGCCATACTTGCAGAAAAGTAGAAAATTGTATCTACATTATGCAAGTGACACCCGACGATCATGCTATGTATTATTCCGCCATTGATTAATTGATAAATGATTTATAAATGATTCGGTAACAACAAATATTATTATACCCCCAAAACCGGCTATGATATGACAACGTTTTCACACTAGTACCCATGCATGCAATTATAATTATATGCATATATTAAATGCCATGTGCACCTGCAAACTTAATAATATGCTGTCTGAAATGCCGCCAATTATTAATTATATTCATTTGCAAACATTGGGCGGTGCAGCGATGCCTAAGTAACGTACAAATTAGCATTGGGTTCACACCGGGCTCGTAAGTCGGGGTGTTATAAAGATAACTCAACAGCATTCGCGTTATTGCCCCTCTAGCACTCATCAATCGAGTTTCTCGACGTCCTTAACGTAACATCATTAAGCAAAAACGGGTTTAAAGGCACTAAGTCCCATACTAAAGGGCCATTTTGGCAATATGTCATGCCCTTAAGTCGCTCGTACATTAAAATGTTAAAGGTAAGACCTGATTAAACTATGTTGCACAAAGCGTATTACTGCGTTGGACAATTTGTTCGCCTGCAGATCGTCTCATAATTGACCAAGATATACTTATGCCATGTGAACGCCGTATGTATAATTCATTTACAAACCCTGGGCGGTGTACTGGAGGGTGCGTACCATGAAAGCAAGCCCCCAACATATCACATACACTTTTACAAGCGTATCAAACCAACGGTGTTAAACACGGTGAGGTGTTGGGGAGGGTTAACTCAATTCCGTCCTAGACGCGGATCCAACACATTATTCCGCTTTCGCGATTCCGCGATGTTCTGAAACAGCGGAATGAGTTTAGTGGGACAGAATTGCGTTCTAAGACGCCACTGACATATTTCCGGCGCGATGCTTCGCACCTAACAGACCAGTTGACATGGTTGACAGCTGCGTTTAAAGGAATCTAGAGTAACATTTTCAAAATCCACAAAACTTACTTAGAACTCTAGCGGTTCTCACATACCTTGTTGTATGTGTATTAACCAATGAAAGGAAAATATGGAGAAAGTTTTGGTTTAATACCAAATTTATCTTTCCTTAAAAATTTGATTTTTTTTTTAATTTGAAAGTCTAATTGGGAGACGGTCATCTGTGTACAGAGTTAGTGCAAGGCGTTAGGAAATACCAGTTTGCCCTTTCGCTCATTACTCGGCCTTATGTGACATCCATTTAACGTGGAATGCTCACACATTATTCAGCGAACACAGTGGATTAGATAAATACACATGTTATCGACCCCTTGTTAGTTTATAGCAATTGTCAACAAAGTTACTACATCCCTTTAAAATGCGCAACGGCAAAATGGTCCAAAAAAATTCCCCTTTGATATTTGAGCGTGGCGAAAAAAGGGACTCTCATGAAATTATGCATCGATTAACCTTTGCTTAACTAGATCTCACCCGCCTAATGAAAAAATAATGATACCGCGCAGATGATTTGGGAAATGGAGTATGACGTTTGATTTTTAAGAAATAATCTTTTAATTTTATGAATAATATAATTGATACTGTGAAAATATCGTTCTGTTCGGTGATTCTCATACATAACACACACAGCCATCAATGTTATTGTTTATTCACGTAAATCTTTATAGTTTGGTTCTAACAAATCTTAATGGATATTTAAGGTTGCAATGTATTCCTATAGCAAAATGCACGGCGCCAGAACGGATACTCGCGTTATGAATGTAGTCCAGTCAAAATATGAAATAACCCACCACTAATTGCAACAGAAACGATTCCACTTGTATTTGTTGTAGAATAGCCACCAAAACAACATACTAAAAGTTGACAAAAATTGGAGTGGTGGATAAGGGTCTAATTTGCATAAATTCAAAATGGCCGCCATACAGCCTTTTCAAGGCCATATCTCTGGATATGAAGCACTTAGAAAGTTAATTCTGGTGTCTACACCCATGTTTTCAAGGTCAAGGAACACAATTGTAACCTAATTAGCAACATTTAGGCAACCCATCATACCTAATTTGCATAAAGTTGTAAATAATTTATTCAAAATGGCTGCCATGTATCCTATATAAGCCTTTATCTCAGTATGAAACCAACAGAAAAATATTTATTGTATATAGAACTGTGTTTCCAGGTTATGGAATAGAATTTTAGTATATTTGCAACTTTTAAGCACCCCTTTACAGCTAATTTGCATATAAATATATTCAAAATGGCCGCCATGTAGGACACTTAATCCCATATTTCGAGATATGAGACACATAACAAGTAAATCTAAGTGTCTACACCCATGTTTTCAAGGTCAATGAACACAATTATAACATAATTAGCAACATTCAGGCATCCCATCATGCCTAATTTGCATAAAGTTGTAAATAATTTATTCAAAACGGCCCCCATGTATCCTATCTAAGCCCTTATATCAGTATACGAACCCAACAGAAATATGTTTATTGTATATACAACCATGTTTCCCGGTTATGGACCAGATCATAGTATATTTGCAACATTTAAGCACCCCCCTTATAGCTAATTTGCGTATAAATATACATGTATTTTTTAAGGCAGCCATGTACGGCATATGTATATATCATTGGAAATAACACATGTTATTAATTCATTCTGTCGTTATTCTATATACATATTGTCAATGTCAAACACATGATTGTGGCCATTTCAAGCATATTAATCATGAATACCTAATTCGCATAAATTTGAATATAGATAAGACTTAACAGAACTCCTTCCTAGCTCAGTCTGTATATTAAATATTTGTCTAAATAAATGTTTCACTTAACAGAATATTTAAGACTGTTTTACATTTCATTGTTGGCAAGAAATGCTGAAAAACCAACGATGATTTTGAAGCTAGTGTTAGTTCATAAATGGAATGACAGGAAAATGCATCACAGAGTACACATTCAAATGAAGAGATCAAGCCTTGACTATGAGTGAAAACACATCGGTGCAAACAAAAGAGGGAGCCATCCAAATCGATCATCAGCTACTGTTTTATAGACTCATAACATAAGGAACACGCCAAGACAACTCTAAGATGCGTTTGATTATGAGCTGTGTAGCTATCCTCCTGCACTGTTCGAGAACAAGTTCACACCACGACTGGATAACAAGTTCACACCACGACTGGAGAACAAGTTCACACCACGACTGGCGAACAAATCTCAACTGGCTGATACACTTTGGAGACGTTTCATGCCTCCAGGAGCATATGTATATTCAATACATCTCAGATAGGGGAGCATTACTGCAGTCTGCACAGGATCATCTGGAACAAAGTTCCATCATATGATGACATCTGCAAGCAGTATGTCTCCTATGTGGATAAACACTATGATAAGCCAACTGTGGTGCTTCAGGCGATTCCTAGGAGCTGCAGCTTTGTCTGAAAGAATCGGACTAAATTCTCCATCTCGCTCACTCCAACACCAAGCCAATGGCTGGATTTAATTTCCCTTCCTTTACTGCATTGACAATAATATATGCTGGCTATGAAAAGAAGCAGCTGCATAAGTGAGTTGCACTCTAGATGGCACTCTACAGGTGCTGACCTTCTCATGAAAACGTTGAAGACAAGAGAATGTTCAGGTTATCATCTGGCTAACTTTTGTATAGACCAACAATTGCGTTCCGTCCTGCTGATACAACATCAGTCTTTGTACTCTTTTGATCTCCAAAGACTTCTGCTTGTTCCTGGAAGATCCTGTTAGTGCGAACAAGCTTTAGAGCTGTTCCTTTCCAAGATCCATGAATATGGGATGTCGTGTCACAGTCAAGGAAAGCATGCATACATAAAATACTGTTACATACTTGTGGACCCAGTGCAGATTTCAGAAGTGATATGTCTGAACATCTTTGCTCCTTCTTAACGCAGTGCCGAGGTTCCTGACAAAGAAACAGGTTCTGCATTGTTGTCTCGGTATGGTAACAAAGGAGAACCAGACTTTCCATATCATCTGCAACAAGAACAGTATGGGTATGTATACCCTCGGCCTCAGCACTGGTGATAGCAGTCTGGAAAATGAATAGATCATCATCTCCTGGATCATGTTTTGTAGGGCACCCACGGTGTCTTAGATGTCCGTCAAGCAGCATGATGAACTTGTGCTTGTTTTTACTGTTGGAGAGAAAGTCCTCCTACTTCCCGTAGAATACCATCGAACCAGAAACCTTGTACAGGTACACACACGCGCAATCTAGTTCAGCGTCTGTGGATGACGTATTTCGTACTCCGGCCCTTCATGTAGCCATCAAACACCGCTGTTGCCTAAGTATCATAGTGTTTCTCCACATACAAGACATATTGCTTGAAAGTGTCATTATATGATGGGCCTTTGTTTTAGATGATCCTGTGCAGACTGCAGTAAAATGCTCCGCTCCACTCTGTGATGCATTTTCCTGTCATTCCATTTATACTAACACTAGCTTCAAATGAGTTATCATCATTGGTTTTTCAGCATTTCTAGCTAACAATGAAAACATTCTTAAATATTCTGTTAAGTGAAACATTTATTTCGACGAATATTTAATATACAGACTGAGCTAGGAAGGAGGTCTGTTAAGTTTTATGTATATTCAAATTTATGCAAATTAGGTATTCATGATTAATATGCTTGAAATGGCCACAACCATGTGTTTGACATTGCCAATATGTATATAGAATAACGAATTCATAACATGTGTTATTTCCAATGATATATACATATGCCGTACATGGCTGTATTACAAAAATATATATATATGCAAATTAGCTATAAGGGGGGTGCTTAAAAGTTGCAAATGTACTATAATCTGGTCCATTACCTAGAAACATGGTTTTATATACAATAAACATCTTTCTGTTGGGTTTGTATACTAAGATAAAGGCTTAGATAGAATACATGGTGGCCATTTTGAATAAATTATTTACAACTTTATGCAAATTAGGCATGATGGGATGCCTGAATATTGCTAATTAGGTTATAATTGTGTTCATTGACCTTGAAAACATGGGTGTAGACACTTAGATTTACTTTTTATGTGTCTCATATCTCAAGATATGGGATTAAGTGTCCTACATGGCGGCCATTTTGAATATATTTATATGCAAACTAGCTATAAAGGTGTGCTTAAAAGTTGCAAATATACTTACATTCTGTTCCATAACCTGGAAACATAGTTCTATATACAATAAATATTTTTCTGTTGGGTTCATACTGAGATAAAGGCTGATATAGGATACATGGCGGCCATTTTGAATATATTATTTACAACTTTATGCAAATTAGGTATGATGGGTTGCCTGAATGTTGCTAATTAGGTTACAATCGTGTTCCTTGACCCTGAAAACATGGGTGTAGACACCAGAATTAACTTTCTAAGTGCTTCATATCCAGAGATATGGCCTTGAAAAGGCTGTATGGTGGCCATTTTGAATTTATGCAAATTAGACCCTTATCCACCACTCCAATTTTTGTCAACTTTTAGTATGTTGTTTTAGCGGCTATTCTACAGCAAATACAAGTGGAATCGTTTCTGTTGCAATTAGTGGTGGGTTGACCCCCTTTTTGTCGCATTTTGACTGGACTAATGTCCAAAGAAATAGTTGTACATATGGAAAAGAGGAGGAAAGAGAGAAAGAGCAAGAGAGGAAGAGGAGAGAGGGTGGGGGGGGGGGGGGGGGGCGGGATGGAGCGAGGGGGGGGGGGGGGGGGAACAGACAGACAGACAAATAGACGGAGAGCAGAAATAGATGAAGAGAAGAGATAGAAAAAGTGGGGAGTCAAATGGAGCACTGAGAACAAAAGAGAGAAGAGAGAGAGAAAGAAATTAAAGAGAAAAGAGAGAGAAAGAAATTAAAGAGAAAAGAGAGAGAAAGAAATTAAAGAGATAAGAGAAAGAGAGGGGAAGATGGAAAGGGAGAGAGAGAGAAAAGCGAAGAAGATATAGTGAAATGCATAGGAAAGACAGATTTCGTACAGAATCAAGGAACGATAAAATAATTGAACATGTTGAAGGAGAGTAACGATAGAGATACAGATAGAGAGGGGGAGAGGGAATCTATATAATACCTACAAGAAAGAGAGAAGCGAGGAAGAAATAGTGAAAGGCAGCGGGAAGACAGATTACGTACAGAATCAAGGAACGATCAAATAATTGAGGGAGAGTAATGATATAGATACAGATAGAGAGGGGGAGATCGAGGTAATCAGTATAATAACCTAAACGAAAAAGACAACTTTCGAAATTATAAAACATGAAACGTGAAGGGATCAGTTTGAACTAGAATTATTCTCAGTATAAAAATCAGCAACATGAGCCTATTACAGATATTTCAGTTGAAATAGAAGACTTCCATGTAATACCCCTGAGGCCCCGTCTCTCTAATACTTTCCGGTTCTTGCAAATTAAACCCAGTCACAGATCTGGGGTGGTATTCTGTAAGTTCATCCTAGAGTTGCTCTTAGGAGTTGCTCTTAAGATCAACTCTAAGAGCTCCCTAAGATGTGCCTAAGTGGTATTCTGTAAGTTGCTCTTAGGACGATCTTAGCATGAATAATGAATAATTAATTAGCTCATAAATATTCATGAGCCACGCCCATTAATAACCATTCGACCAATCATCGTCTTTGTTTTCATTGATGAACAACTAATCATTTTGCAGAATTGTCAAGTAGATACCACGTGGCCACATTTGATTGATTGATTGATTGATTGATTGATTGATTGATTAAGTGATTGATTGAGTGATTGATTGATTGATTGATTGATTGATTTGGTTCATATCGTTCATGGATATTCTTTTTTCACATTGTTGCAAAGTATATTACAGTACTACAACATATCTTTTAACAGTATGACATTATAACAGCAATCATAGTACTCATTAAAACAAACTTCAGTTAATAAAGAAATGTGTAATTGAACAAACTCTCATAGAAAATAAATATACGTTAAGTTTAAGCGTCCTTTATTTCCTTGAGATGGAATTAAGATGTAATTGAGATGTAAATATCCGCTTATCTATAAGTGTTTGAAGAAAATATTTGTTCATATTTATTTTTACATGTTTTAAATACGGACACGTATACAATTTATTGCTCAAACTCTCAAGGAGCAATAATAAAAACGTGCATTTATGAAGTCAATTTCAGTCAATCATTATGTTACAGAGCAATATAGATGGTACATGAAAGTGTGTTGCGCGCATCGTGCGCGCACCGACAACGCGCAATAAATAATTTGCGCGCAAAATATGCTTATGCCTTAGCAACTGTGTACCCCATAGAATTAATTATGAATAAACAAACCAACCCGTTTATAAACGGGTTTGTTTGTTTATTCATATCATAATTCTATGGTGTACCCACTGTACCACACCTAGTAACAGAATAATTCGTCCAAAATTGCATTACGTCAACTGCAGTCAAACATGTCATCAAAGTGCGTTGCGAAAATGCAACGAAAGTTGTAGATAGGAGCATCATAGAGGGAGAATTTTCTTCTACTTTTTAAAATTGACATTTGCGATTTAGCTGCTCCTGCCGACGCCAAAATTGATATAACAATAATTCGTCGGCCATTTTGATCACGCGTTCTAAAAACAAACAAAAAAGTAAGTTCCCCCCCCCCCCCCCCCCCTAATCAAAATAGCGTAAAAAAAGTTTTAAGCAAAATAACTTGGCAGAATTGTTTCTACACTTATTGGCTAACTTCTCTGTGAAAATGAGATTGATCCGTCAAGTCATGCATGAGTGAGCACACATTAAAGGCAAAATTGTCACTTTTCAAAAGTCACAAGAGTCAAAATGTTACTCACTCATGCATGACTTGACGGACCAATTTAATGGTAAAAAAGAAGTTAGTCAATAAGTGTAGAAACAATTCTGCCAAGTTTTTTTGCTCAAAACCGTTTCGTTAAAAAGTTACGCTGTTTTGATGAGGGGGGACTTCCTATTTTTGTTGTGTTTAATTCAAACTAAGACTGGTTGTAGGCAGTCTTAAGATAAGATCAAAAAGTTGCTCTTATCTTCATCTACAGAATACCTCTTATCTTAGGATGCTTATTTGCATATATTTGCATACATTTACATATTCGAAAAGTTGCTCTTAAGTTAAGAGCAACTTTTCAGAGTTGGTCTTAAGAGCAACTCTAAGAGCAACTTACAGAATACCAAAGTTGCTCTTAAGATCAACTTCACCTCCTAAGATCCTTACAGAATACCACCCCTGTAGTATAGGATCACATATCATATTTGAAAATATCTATTTTTCTGATATTTTTCTCTCTGGTAGTTCCCGTTCTATTGTTAAATCGCATGAATATATAGGTCGAACATCCCATACATTTGTTCAAAGTCTTGTTGGAAGGTGTGCATGATATTTATAGTGTATTACATAATATCACTAGGCACTAGCGTAGATCTGCGTAAAGTTATTTGCCAGTCGGTGCCGATCCAACAAGTTGAATCGGCACCGACTGATCGGGACAAACGTTAAGCCTGGCTCAGTCAGAGCTGACCTATACTCGATTCGATCCGACCTGACCCAACTGAAAGCCACAATCGATCCGATGCAGTCGCTGCCGATATTGAATTGGGTCCGAATGGCTTCCGACTGGCGGAGTCGTGTGACAATGCACTATTAAACCTAATCGGATCGGTTCTGTCTGCGCCGGGCTTTAGTATGACTGAAAACCGGTCGGATCGGGTCGAGTCGGCTCTATGTGCTTTCGGCTTTATTCTACCATAGATCCAGAAAGTCGGTTATATATCAAGGCAGAAATTGGGGTAATTAAAAGTCCTGAAAATATCAAATTGAAAGGGGGCATTATTCTACTATCCGGAATGGATTGTTCCACTTGCACATGTATGCCATGTATGCCAAAGGGTATAATCAAGGAGGTACTATACATGTAATGTGTGCCTTTTTCTTCCACTATATGTGCGCGGATAATAGGTTTAAAGGGATCTAGTAACCTTGTTGACAGTCATGTGCAACAACTCTGGCAAATGGTTGATAAAATGTGTATTTATGTGATCTGATATGTTCACTGAGTGATGTGTGAAACCGTAATGGTTAATGGATGTTATAATTATGACCGAGTAATATTAATAAGCATAAATGCAAAGTGATTTCGCTAACCCATTGCACTGACTTTTAACACAGTCATACTTATCCAGTAGATAGTTACACAACTGAGCACTTCAATCATACATATCTTACTAATGGAAAATACATTTGGAAAACCGAAATCTTGTACATGCTTCAATTGCTAATAGGAATATAATTACGTATGCAAGACACACTAGCTTTCTAATTTTTTTTTTGGTGAATTTGGGCAATGTTACTACATGTACATCCCTTTAATATCAAGGTTGAAATGGGGGTAAAAGTTCTGGCACAAGTTTAATTGAAAAG
>JBAMJV010004148.1:0-27500 GCA_037951105.1 Echinarachnius parma | reverse complement strand
CTATAAATAAAAGAAAACATAAGTTTTCTATTTTCGTTGTTAATGATCATGTACACAATAACAATTTTACTCACTTTCAAAAGTATTCCTCAGTTATATTTGAAGAAACAACACAATTATTGAACAAATGTTGTTTATGCCCCTAAAGCCCGGCGCAGACAGAGCCGACTCGACCCGATCCGACTGGTTTCAATCAGGCTAGAGTTTGGCCCGGTCGGTCGGATCCGATTTATCGTGTTGAATCGGCCCCAATTGACATCCGACTGTCTCTCGACTGGCAAAATGTGTGTCGCGAGGCACTGAAAACTGAGCCGATCCGAATGAAAACTAGTCGAATCGGGTCGAGTTGGCTCTGTCTGCAGAGGGCTTTAAGTATTTTACTATATCTTACTTTAAAACAGGGACATTTCGAAACATTTAATTCATTTTAGTTATTTATCTTTATGAACCTTTTCGATTTCATGCAACAATAAATACTGTCTTAAAAATAAACCTGTCAACAATCACGTCAACGGTTATATTATGAATGAAAAACATAATGGAAGATAAGATTTCGCAGATCTCATTATAAAGGATTTAGTAATAAGAATGTTTCCAACCATATGCTTTGTTTTTACTATAGAAGTGCGAGCGTAACTATGCATTTCTGTGGAAGAGTCTAATATATCGAGAGGGTATCTTTCTTGAATTATTCATAACTTGTATCTTTTATGACAAAAATAAAAACTTTCCAATTATAAATGTTAGTATCTTTATTGTGGAACTGTAGTGTAGTGTCTCGATCCAATTAACCTGTATAAGTGTGTTTTCTGAAATCATATGAACAACCTTCCAGATATGGTAGATTTATAGTAATCTAGTAATCATTTTTTTGTTTAATCAGCAACATAGAAAACGATTCACAAACTTATTCCAGGCATGGGTGTGTATTATACGGGATTTTCCCCCACGAGATGAGGTCTGTTTACCTTAATGTGCTCGGGTAAATAATCTCATTCTTCTATTTTGTTCTCCCTTTATCTTCTTCTTCTTCTTCTTCTTCTTCTTCTTCTTCTTCTTCTTCTTCTTCTTCTTCTTCTTCTTCTTCTTCTTCTTCTTCTTCTTCTTCTTCTTCTTCTTCTTCTTCTTCTTCTTCTTCTTCTTCTTCTTCTTCTTCTTCTTCTTCTTCTTCTTCTTCTTCTTCTTCTTCTTCTTCTTCTTCTTCTTCTTCTTCTTCTTCTTCTTCTTCTTCTTCTTCTTCTTCTTCTTCTTCTTCTTCTTCTTCTTCTTCTTCTTCTTCTTCTTCTTCTTCTTCTTCTTCTTCTTCTTCTTCTTCTTCTTCTTCTTCTTCTTCTTCTTCTTCTTCTTCTTCTTCTTCTTCTTCTTCTTCTTCTTCTTCTTCTTCTTCTTGAATATGCGATGGCTTCAGACATAAAATGTAACGTGACATCAGAGCAGAAGGTGAATGGAATGATGAAAAGTTTCATAATTATTCGATGATTCTCTTTTACGAGATATTTCATACCGCACTTTTCATGCCCTTTTTTTTCCCCTCGTAATTACGTAGAAGATGAGTGACTATTAAATATCATATTCATCACATTTCATCCATCGAAATTGCAATCATTTTGAGTTTGGTTCATTCTCAGCATTGCATGCATTGTGAATGTGTGATGGTTGCTGATGAATTTGAAGAGACGCTGCGACTGGGAATCAATTCATTGTAAATGAAATACAATTTAACAATATTATTATTTTGTTACAATAACTTTGGAAATATCGCAGTATTGAGACCTTGGTATTAACTGAGAATTCAATAAACATAACAGGTAAGGAGTATCAACATGATCAAGAATGATTTATTAGAAGGGATATCTTCATAATTAACACGTAAATTGTTTAATTTAGGAATAACAACAATTACTTGCTGGAACGTAATACGATCTAATCAATGTCGACGTCATTTATTCAAATACGAATTTAGTAGACGACAAAGCCTGTCAGCAAGAATTGCAAATAAATCAGCAACATTTAAAACAAAACGCCAAATCAGCGTACATATCAGATCACAGTATCCATTTTATCAACCATTCATCTGTTTTTTTTCACATGTCAACAAGGTTATTAGATCCCTTTAAGGAACCGTGTCATTAAAGAACACCTGCGTATTAAGTTTACTTGGTTATATATTTTGGGCGTCCAAGTTACACGGAAACTGAAATGGGCATTTCCAAATAGAAAAGGTGCAAAATCACAGCTACTATAAATATAACGATATGTTTTAGTACGTGCACCTAAGGACGTATAACGTGAAGCGAGGAAACTATTTATACATTATTTTTGGCGCCTTGTTCGTAAAAAGCGCGGGAAATCACGGGCATTAACTCTAGCATGGTCGAGGCACCATTCGTAACATTCCACGCAATATCGTTAATGTATTTATCGACCTGGGCCCCGTTGCAGAAAGAGATGCAATCGATTGTAAAGTTGCAATTAATTGTAAGTCAGATCACGTGACTAATGCACAAATCTGATTGGTTAAAATGCGAAGACAAAATTTACGTGCAAATAATTGTAACCTTACAGTCGATTGTATCTCTTTCTGCAATGGGGCTCGGTAGTGACTGTGATATTCGTGGCATTATGAGCGTTAACCAGAATGTAGGTCGGTAATTTGAACGGCTCGTGATGCCGCCTTATTATTTTTTTAAGCAATTATATTTCATAGGCCTATAGCCTTTATTTTTTGATGCGTGAGCTTAGCGTCCTGAGTGACGATGAATTTCAATTAAGGTTAATCCTGGTCGGTTCATAAAAAAGGTACTTTTGATGGTCCCCTAGTAGCGCGACCTTGGGGACTTAAAGCACATCGAGCTTATCACGCTTATGGCGCTCTTTATCCGAACCGCGAGTTAAAGGGATAGTACAGTTTTGGTCAAACAACATTTTACTAACTCAAACTTGTAAGTTATCATTAAAAACTAACAGTTATAATTCACTGATGATTGAATGGTAGTAAAACATATAGACGGTTAAGTTACGGGGTGGTTTTCATTAAAAAAGCAGCCGTTATCACAATAGGACGCCCTCCAGATACCTCAAGTTTCAAAAGAAAACATTCTCCAAAAAATGTTTATTTGATGTTTGGTTAAAATAATGATTCAATGAAGAGATAATTACAAACTATTTTAAAACCATTTTCGTATGTTTTCAAAAATGTCTTGGATTTTGGAATATTTTATAAAAGTTGGTCCTCAATATTGTATTCCCATCGGATATATTTACGGATATTTCATCTGTTCATTAACCGATTTTGATCAAACAAAGTTGGTTGCGTCTTTTAAATTGTGTGCTCTTTCAAATGTTACACTTAGTTTTTCATTACCACACCAAAAATATTTCTTGAAGCGCCCTCTAAACCAAAACTGAACAACCCTTTTAAAGGGATCTAGTATCGTTGTACAAATCCTCAAAACTCAATTGGAACTCTAGTGGACAGGTGCTCTACCTTGTTGTATTCGTATTAACAATAAAAGCATGTAAAAGGTTTCGTTTTTTTTACAAATTTCTCTTTCGTTAAAAAGATATTTACGATTAAAGTGTTCTGATTTTTTTATTGTCCACTGGAAAGTTATAACTGTGTACAAACTCAGAGCAATAAGTTATCGAATGTCACTTTGCATTTCCGCTCATTACTCGGCCATATAACATGCATTTAACATGAATTTTCACGCAATACTCAGTGGGCATAATTATCAGATCACAACAATACACATTGCATCAACCATTCATCATTTTTTGCACATGCCAAAACAGTATCTAGATCCCTTCAATTATTATGTGCCTAGTATGCAGTGATAGCCTTTATATTTCAGCCGTTTCTGAACCGATTTTGATCAAATAAAGTTTATTCTGCCATTAAAATTGTATGCTCTTTCAGATTTTACACTCAGTTTTTTTATTATCTCACAAAAAAAAAATTTATTTTGTGCAGCGCCCTCTATACCAAAACTGAACTATCCCTTTAAAAATCTCCGGCATGCCCGTGGTGTATAATATGATTTATTGTGTTAAACATACATCGAGCCAAGATGGGCCACCATTCATCTCGCCGGTGTAATGTGGTTATCTGCTTGTTGCGATACGAGACGCGCTACATCTATATCTTAGAAGAGTTTGGTAACAGAAGGTGCTTATTCTACTTTCAAAACCAATGGGTTAACGGTATGAGTGCACCATAAGCTATTTTACTAGGTTTTCTTAAAAATCACAAAACAAATGACAACATAGTTCTGTTTCGAAAGCCCTTCCTCAAAAGGAATTACTGAATACAAAGTCTGAAAAATGCTCGTTCAAATTACACACGCATTATTTTGAATGTATTAACAATGTATACTAGAGGCCAAGCGCCACGCCGTGCGTGCGCACATGGACTCCTGTACACAGTAATCGCTTGCGCTCTGAGTCTTTTCGATGGGCGTATTATCGCATAAATAAACGTCGCTCACAGTGCGTACAAACGTATGTGTGATTTACTCATCGAACAGTTTTTCCCTTGATCGGGAATTAGAGCACAATGTGGATTTTATAGACAACACAGAGATTGGAGATAAAGATAAATGACGATGATTCAATACATCATATGGGTACAAGTCCAGTGATGATTGTAGCTTTGAGAGGGCTAAAAGGGGTGAGGATGAGACTGGCTGATCTTAGCCCCAGTGTGGACTAACCGCGGATACGCTATTGGTGTACAATGGGGCATTTCACAAAGATCATTTTGAGTTGAACATACTACATGTACTAAGTTTCCCTTAAAACTTTGCAGGCCATTTGTTGTCTTCGAATAAAACGTGTATTTAACAGCTAACATGCAAATATTCTGAAAAAATAACATTTCTTGATGCGCCCCCTTTTCCTAAACCGAACTTTCCCTTTAAAGAAATATTACATCAATGAAATTGAATCTGAAATTAACCAACTTGTAACAGCTATCCAACTTAAAGTGTAGTTAAACTTGAGATCTTTGTGAAAATATCTCCAGGTCAGCGAAATGGATTTACCGCCTTTTGCGATTCAACTCTTTGAGCGGAAACGTTTAGCTCGGGATCGTCAACTCGCGTATGCATTCGTCCCTCTAAATATAAGGCATTAAGTGTCAGCAAGGATCGCAAAACGATTTTTCATTTTGTACGATGTATTTATAAGTCTGTGGGAGCTACACTACGTATCTCTTAGGAAATGGGTTAGTACACCGCCTTTCGTAACTTGGTTCACATGTAGTAACTGTATGATTGGCACGATAACTGGGACGACACTGGTTAATAATGGAGAATGACGTATCAGCAAGCTATTTCATTTGTTGAGTTATTTCCGAACGGCACATAATATAATGGACGGTCCGCTGACATTGACAGACACAACTTAATTATCTAAGTTTACGTGCCTAGTCATTTACACCCTAGTCACACCAGCAAGACCGAATCCATCTGACACCCGGGGTGCTTCATAAAGAGTCGCGATTAATCGAAAGTCAGAAAATGCGCTTAAATGCGCAAATCTGATTGGCTCAAAATAATGCGCGTATCTACTGACTAGCGAATAATCGCAAATTTGCAAAAATTATAGTAGGGCAAAGGTAAACCTTTATACCAATGATTCTCGCTAATGGTTTACGTGACGGAAATACTCCCGGACAGGCCCCCATATGTTACACTTGCCAAGCCCCCTCGAGTTGGTGTCTGACGAATGTAAGGTTTGGGGTAACAGTAGAAATGTTTCGGTCTCGTGTCGGTCTTTTCGACCGTATTTGAAAGAATCCACTTCGAGAAATGTGAAGCGCATCGAACCCGACAGTGCACCCCGATAACAGACCGAACTGAAGCCGATAGCAAATTAACTCCAGTCCGATTTGTCGATTTGGGTTCGGTTTGGTGTAAATTTGGGTTCGATTGGTATCGATTTGGGTTCGGTTTGGTGTCGATTTGGGTTCGATTTGGTGTCGATTTGGGCTCGGTTTGGTGTCGATTTGGGTTCGATCTATTGTTGGTTTGGGTTTGGTCGGGTTTTGTGACTCAATGCCGAATGAACACTGAATGCCTGCGCGGAATACTGACCGACACTAAACCGAACATTTCACAAAATGTAAAGAAAACAAATCTAAATCTCTGTTAATATATAAAGAGAAAATATTATTGTTTTTGTGAGCAAAACGTGTTGTCCACGTGAAAGAAATGTCAGGAGGATAGGATAATATCTAATATATCATTCGTTCGCCTTTTTCAGTTTGTATCTGACTTGTTGATGTGCATAAAATAATGCACTTCTAACGGCACCTGTCAGAAGTGGCCGCTAATCGGGCGTGCATACCACGCATTCTTGAGCCGAGCATATCCGGCTATCTCTGACATTTACACTTCCGCTCGGTAACGCAATCACGAAATGGGGACGTTTCCCTCCTGTTCGCGTAAATATTGGCAGGAGCGTAAGGTATAAGAGGCGGGTTAGGGGGAGCTGGGGGTAGCTTGCTGCCCCTCCCCCCCCCCCTCCCCCCCCCCCCCCCCCCGCTCTCCTCACCTTCCGCCATATTCTCGCCTCCATCAGTATTTCATATTTCGGCAAAAGTAATTGTGGGTATTTACAATCCCGAAATGGGGACATTTCTACCACCTTTTCGCGTAAATATTTGAGTAAAAACATACAATTGTGTGAACAATTATTTCAAATGCGGTAAGTATTTTTATTATTCGATTTTTTGGGGGGTCATGGGGGATATCCAAAGCACCCGTCCATATTTTCTATAAAACGTGTTCGTATAATAGTACGCCCATGACAACTAGCAACGATGCTTTTGTTTGTTTCATGTTTGTATTTGTATTTCCGCATATACAATTAGCTTTTTTATGTTGTTGAATTCTCACGGTGGTCGCATGCGTGCCGAAAGTCATTAACGTCTTTTTGTTAAAGAAATTAATGGTTATTTCTATGACCTTCTAATTCTATGAAACACTAATTTATCACGATCACAAACCAATTGTTGAGCGACGAGTCGTACACAGAAAAAATGTCTAAATGTGTACAAATGATTCGCGTTACCGGCGTTACAAGCCATAATTAAGGGAACAAATTGAAGTAATGCTTACAAATTAAAGAGCGACTATTCTTTGTAGCACGTGCTATGACCACGATGACGTGAATATACTTGGGTGCCGTCGACAATAGTATGTTTTCACTACCACCACGTAAGCTAAGTGCGCCACTATCGATGAATAGAAAGAGTTTGTATAATTGTATTATTATTCGTGCGTAAGAATTACGTTCTTCCTGGATCGCATTTACTCTGTTCCCTAAGGTTTTTTGAAGGGCATGTACCCAGCTAGCCACCTGACGTCGGGCCGATGTCGGAATTTGGTTGCCGGATGTCGGCATATCGCCGTTGGGTCGAGGTTAAAATATCCACCAGCCCAACATCGTCACGACGTCATTTTTGTGATATATTGGCATAACGTCATTTTCCGACAATGGCCCAACATCATCTCATGACATGATGTTGGGCCATTGTCGGAAAATGGCGTTATGCCAATATATCACAAAAAATGACGTCGTGACGATGTTGGGCTGGCGGACATTTTAACCTCGAGCCAACGGCGATATGCCGACATCCGGCAACCAAATTCCGACATCGGCCTGACGTCAGGTGGCTAGCTGGGTATAGGTGCCCGGTAGCTTGGTAAAGTTGAATTCATAAACTGGGGTAAGTACGGGCCACGTGAGGGGAAAAGGAGGAGGCATATATGTCTTAAGGGAGGGGGTGGGCAGGATGAACCATCTGATAGAAAGGTAGCCTGCTGGAGTCACTGGACTCAAAATTAAAATGTGTGTGTTCGATTCAGTTATCGCTTGGAATTCTTATTTACTTACCTACTTATGACTAACCAACGTTACTTACTTACTTACTTATTTACTTACTTACCTTTTTACTTACTTACTTATTTATTTACTTACTTACTTACACACTTACCTAGTAACTTACTTACTTACATATTTACTTACTTACTTACTTACTTACATATTTACTTACTTTCTTATTTACTTATTTACTTACTTACTTACTTACTTACTTACTTACTTAATAACTTACTTTATACTTAATTACTTACTTACTTACTTACTAACTTACTTTCTTACTTACTTACTTACTTACTTACTTACTTACTTACTTACTTACTTACTTACTTACTTACTTACTTACTTACTTAATTAATTACCTACTTACTTACTACCTTACTTACTTATTTACTTACTTACTTACTTACTTACTTACTTACTTACTCAACCCCCAATTTCTCCCTCCGCATTCATAAGTCACCATGACTACTGCAGACGCCATATTGTAATATATAATGCTTAACAGTCACTATAAACGTCATATATATTATGTTAAAGAATGCGAGTATGTTATTAAATTTAAATTTGTGTGGCTTTGACTAAATTATTCCCAAAAAATGCTAATGTGCCTTAGATAACTGACACCAAATAGCGAGTAGTTAAAGCGAGCATTTTATATTTACCTTTAATTTGGGGTGAATTTAGGTAAATTTATTCCAGAGTAAAGCGGCGCAACGAACGGAGTGTCCTTTCATTGATAGAATAAATGTTCTCTGAATATGTTATGAATCATTACTTATCATCTTAATTCAATAACAATCACATTACGTATACGTTGCGCATCCTTTCGTTATGAATGATTCCTGACAAATTATAAAATAAGAATGTTTCCGGTAGCATTTTTATGAAATGTGTATTTTTGTGATCCAATATATCCAACAATAATGAGTGAAAAGTTTACGATTAATGGAATATTTTATATGGTCGAGTAAAATATGTGAGCAGAAATGCGAAGTGATATTCGCTAATTCATTGCACTGACTTTGTACACAGTTATAACTTTCCGGTGGATAATTAACAATCCGAACCCTTCACTCGTAAATATCTTTTTAAAGAAAGGGAACCTCGAAAAACCAAAACCCGTTCCATGCTTCTATTGGTAATACAAATACTACAAGGTATGACAGAACCACTAGATTTCTAACTAAGTTTTGTAGGTTTGGACAATGTTAATATCCCTTTAATATAAATAGTTATTAGTAGTATTATTATCATCAACACAGTAAACACATTAATTGATATGACTTGCAATATGTTTGTTTATGCAATACACCTAGACATTCAATTCCCTTACCCTGAACAGCATTTTGCTTTTTTATTTTGTGCATAATACGTGTATTATTCTTGCCATAAACGAACTTACATTTATCATATAGCCGTACTATAGCTCTCATGTCTAATGTACCTCTCTCTCTCTTCTATTGTCTTTCTCTTTTCCCTTCTATTTCCTTTCTCTTTTCCCTTCTATTGCCTTTCTCTTTTCCCTTCTATTTTCTTTCTCCTTTCCCTTCTTCTGCCTTTCTCCTTTTCCCTTTATAAATCTCTTCCCCTTTTCCTAAAGGAGTGGTCACACTGAACACGAATCCCCACGAATAGACCCACGAATGCAGTACGAATTGGTACAAATCAATGGCAAGCCGTTTTTAACATTTATTCCTATTTCTTGATATCAAGAATTCAATTCTTGATATCAAGAAATCGAATTCTTGATATCAAGAAATGCATTCTCGATATCAAGAAATGCATTCTTGATATCAAGAAATACTTTTCGGTATTGGTAATACTTGATATCAAGAAATAAACTGATATCAATAATTCAGTTATTGATATCAAGAAATAGGAATAGATGTTAAAACGGCTTGCCATAGATTTGTACCAATTCGTACTGCATTCGTGGGTCTATTCGTGGGGATTCGTGTTCAGTGTGACCACTCCTTTATGCCGCTTTCTAATGTACTTGCTTTTTCTTAATTGTCGTAATGTTTATAATGGTGCTTGACGATGTATAATATGTAAACGCTTTTGTCATTTAATGTTGATATTCAGATGTTTGTTTATTATATGCACTGATTAGTTGTTATTAATTGTGATATTAAGAACCGTAAACAAGTTCCACTTGGTTGGACCAATACAAAAGAAATGATTAAATTTAATTGGCAGGCCTATGTCTAGGTCAAAGTATGGGGATTACAACAAAATAACAATTTATCTTCTCAGATCTAAGTAGGCTTTAGACGTACTCTTACAAGAGCTCGTTGTTTTAGGTAATTTCCCTTTTTATTTGATACACATGCTCTAAATAAATACGTGACAACATAATCCCTGGCATACCATGCATACGGCATAGCCAATTTATCTTACTGTAAGCTTTTATTAACCGATTCCGCTCGCTGTTTGTACTGTACAGAGCATTAATTAACGGCCCATATCCATCAAACCACGCTATTCAATTCTAAGTACAGTATATTTTAGATGATAGTTCTAGGTATTTAGTTGTAAACTAGGGTTAACTGTTAACTTAGTAGATAATAATCATGTGAGCGAAACATCATCGAACATACAACAACTATCCAGATGATGTGTGTTTAATACATTCATTTTCAGGGACCTGCTTTACAATGCATTCTGTTTTCTGTATTATTTAAGCGCAGTAGAGTATATATTTATAGCAGCATGCGCTATATAAATGTTCATATTATTATTATTTATTATTAAATTCCTAGAGGCCTGTATAGCCGCTCCGCGGCACCCTTTAAGTTTATACTTCAAATATAATTTTTTAACTCGTTCGTTCGTTCGTGTCTCCTGTAGATTAAAGGTGCACCTGTAAAGTGTCAGATACTGCCCAAAATTACATTTGAGACTTCAATCCTATACCAAAATCATTGTAAGATATGTCCGAAAGATGTGTGAAAGTGTCATTGAAAAAGTACACTGCTTTCCTGGTTAAAAAAGCGAAAATTTGCGTCAGCTTTTGCAACGAATTACTGTATAACGTGTATGAGGTTTATGACCGTTCATTAACGCTCTTGAGCTGAATGATCATCAATGATAGATAAATTCTTCGCTTACCATAAGCCAAAAATCACACTGTTAAAACGCAGTGTAAAAAACGCTGTGTAAAAATGGTTGTTAAATCTTTTCATACAACTTTAGGTGTAGCATGATAAGTTGTATGAAGAAGGGTTGCGTGAAGCGGCCATTGTTCAAGCGTTGATGAAACGTGTTAAATCACGTGATAGTTTCGACCGCAAAATCACCGCGTCAAAACCTCTTTTGTCCCTTCGCAAACCAAGCGAACCGAGATAGCGCAGTCGATAGAGAGTGAGACTTATAACCCAAAGACCCCCGGTTCGAATCCTACCCTTGCCGCTTTTACATCTTGTTTTGTATTTACTATTTCAACAACGGGATTGTTGAAATTTATTCTAAACAACATCAATTTTGTAGAAAAGTTGTAGAACAAATTAAAACAACAGTTGTGTAAACTTTAAACAACTGGGGTTGTTGAATGTTTTCAACAACAGTTGGATGGTTCATATGTCAAACAGCGGTTGTTGAAAAATTGCACGGGGGAAGAGAAATGAGGAAGCTCCAAGTAATTTTCGTGGAGTTAGACACTTTACTGGTTTCACTTTAATCTAGAATTCAAATTCGAATCGTTATCATAAGGGTCCCGTTGCAGAAAGAGATGCAATCGATTGTAAAGTAACAATTAAAGAAGTCAATTAAAAAATCAGATCATGTGACTAAAATGAGCATATCCGATTGGTTGAAAAGCGCAAATGTTCCGACTTACAATCGATTTTGATCTCTTTCTGCAACGGGGCCAAGGAGTGATTGATATACAGCCGACAGTGTCAACAAAACAGGTTTCCCAGGGGTGCGAGACAGCGTGGTGCGAGATATGACTCTTCTAGCGTGTTTTGTCATTTATTTTTTTACCGAAATACAGACACATATGACACTTCTTTACTCTTTTAGAACAATCACTAACCATTGATCTTGGTGACTTTATCCCCGGACTTTATCACGGGTGTAGACAAGATTCTTGTCGAATGTATCGCTCTGTGTTCCCTCTCTTCTATCATGTCGATATCCTGCGCGAGAAGTTTGCAATTATCAACCTGTCGATGGGGCTCAATATCGCGCACGGGAGCAACAAATGATTGTATTTTAGGAAATGACTTTCGAGTGTGTGTTAAATATGTGTGTATTAATTTTAATTGTGTATGCGTCGGTTTCGTCACTCGCGCGCGCGGAAGATATGAAAACAAAGTAGACAGCCCCGGAAGTGGGCTATCACGGGTGCTGCGGAGCGGTGGGTGTTCTACAGCCGCGGTCAATATCTGTATATTTGTTTTGATATTGTTTAACTCTCAAATTAGAATTTACATTTCGACGGATGTGTTTCTTTCCAAAATTGTACGTTGCAATGATATGTGTTTGTGTATTTGTTTGCATATTATACATAACTGTATGCCTATGGGATTTATTGTATGAAGAACACAATTTTTTACAAAAATAACAAAATAATACAGACAAAAAACGTATGGCTTTCGAAGTATATACTTAAAGGGATAGTTGAGTTTTGGTAAAGAGAGTGCAGGTTTGGTCAAACTGAATTTTAGTAACCAAAACCTGCACCATTACATTACCAACTAATAGTTATAACTCCACCATGCTCCAAATGAAAACAAAAATACAAATGACTAAGTAAAAAGCCTGTTATCATTCAATAAGAGCCGTTAAAACTCAAAAGGGCGTTCACTAAACACTCATCGGTTTCAACCATTTTAAATAAAATATTGTGCATGTGATGTTTTGATGAAATAGTGATTCTAATCAACAACTATTTAAAAACCTCTTTGTAAATTTTTGAAAAGAGGAAGCATTAAAAAACAAATGTTAACGGCTGGTTCAAATAAATGTGGGGGCCCACAATTATTACAAATGGTTATGTTTATGGATATTTCAGCCATTTCTGAACCGATTTTGATCAAATAAAGTTTATTCTGTCATTAAAGTTGTATGCTCTTTCAAATTTGACACTCAGTTTTTCATTATCTCACAAAAAATTATTTTGTGTAGCGCCCTCTATACCAAAACTCAACTATCCCTTTAAGTGAATTCAGGTACACGATTACATGAGCTAGAGGAAAGGTAAAAATGTTTTGTTTAAATTTTGTAACATACTATGACCTTTTTAATCTCTTATTTTTTTATATATTGTACTCATTCGATTACTTTTTTTCAGGACAAAAAAGAAAACTGACGGGCTATTCGGTCCAGGCGTTAATTATTATTGTGCGCTGGGTGATCGCAAAATGTCAGCAATGACCAGAAGGCGTTTTTTCAATTAAATTCCGGCGCGTATTTTTACAGCATTCGATTTGACAACTTGGTCAAATGTCCGCGGGGTCTTCTCACAAAGAATACAATTATCTTTACAATGTGATCTGGAACATCAACGCACCCTTTTTTCTCAGTTTTTCTCAAGTTCAATGCGATAAAAGTGGGAAAGAGATACAATGCCATGCCGTCTCTGAAATGTGAACAGTTGAATATTATAAACTCGTCAAATCATGTGTCATTTAAAGTTGGTTCGGGTTCGTTAATCATACGCGCGGTTCCATATTGCGAACGCCTCGGCACTGCACGGTGCGAAATACGCACTGGCTCAGTACCATGTAGTGCGCACAAACTCACATAGCTAGCTACGAATGTTCAGACCGCCCTGTACACGCGGTTCATTGCGAACGCCTCGCACACGGTGCGAAATACGCACTAGCCCAGTATTATGTAATGCGCGCAAACTAATATATAGCTACGCATATTAGAACACCTCTACTAGTACATCGCCACGCAAGGCAGTCTTTAACAACATGGAAATACAAGTAGCCAGCTATATACAGAGCGCATGATGTGCACATATTGTCGGCCTACTTGTCAGCTCATTCGAAGGCTCCTTCATACAGGACGACGCAACCATTTAAAACATTATTGTCATATCTGTAGAACCAAACGGTATCAGCTGTAAACTTGCGTATGTGAGCGACAGAATTTAGCGTATGCCATCTACACTGTGATTAAACGCTATATAAATGTAATATATTATTATTATTATTATTATTATTACAGAGTGCGCAGCGTAAGCATTTAATGCCTCGCAATGCCTCGCATACTTGATAATACCTTATTGAAAGGCGCCCTCATATACACGACAACAGGAGCTCTTTAAAAGTTACCATTCGATGACCGCCTCTCTCGAAGAGCCTCGAGGGTTTTATTCGGGGAGACGATAATGTTCGTGGATGTTTTCGCAGCTTTTCAAGTTTGTACGATGCTCCCTTTCCTTAGCGGTCAATGCCCCTCGAGCACGAAATGTTCTTTGAGCATGTTGCGGAAATTTCCGAAACGATTTATTCCAGGCTTTAAAACCGATCTCTCCATCATTCGTTTATAGCCAGGGTCCATACTATACGGGCTGTAATAGGTGGTAAAAGTGGCGCAATAAATGGGGAGAGCATGAATTCTCTGCCATGAATGATATTACAGTATAAATGTCTCTTAAATAATTCTTTTTCAAATATGAACATTATTAAGGTGCAGCTATTCCCATCAGGCGTGTCAGGGGATGAAATACACCCGCACAACTTAAGTACTTTAACCCTCTTTTAGCTACGATAATGTTATTTACTCTCTACCTCTTTCGTCCCACCTCACTCTAATTGTGTTTGTCTCCATAAAAGGTATACTTTCTTCTGTCATGTTTTATTTACTAATTCCTTGATTTGATTCGACTTGTCTTCTTCTTTTGATCCTATAAAAGTCTCAACTGTTTGTATTGTCTTCATATTATTATTATATAGGAATCGTTGTACAAAGTCGCCAAAAATAGCAGATTTTCATTGTGTCTTTGGGAAATGTATGTAGTATTATATTCCACATACTAAGAATCTTGCTCTACGATTTGTCAAAAGTTAATCACGTGATGAAACATAGTTTCTCCCATCATTGATGGGAGAAGAAAACTTCGTTACACTGTGTAGATATCTTGGGTGAAAGTGCGTTGCACTCACTAGATAATTGGTAAAGTACTATCTACACTCCGCGGTTGCATTGACTTGACTGTGGAGCTCGTATGTGGCCACTCAAATTCCGTACCCAAATGATGTGGCGTGATAACTCTATGCGCGCGAATTACAAATTTAATTTTATTCGTTGTGCATACGCACACTGAAGCTGCATGCATACGCTATGCACTGTACCATATTATACGTATCGTACATTACACCGTTTGCTGTTAATTCATTATTGCTTGTTCTGTTGTTCGACGTAAGATTTGAGCTCTAACGAAGCTGAAATTACATTTTTTTTGCTTGAGAGTGAAACTAAAAATACAAAGCGACAACTTAAGTTCAGCCTGAAAGTGTTCCAAGATTATTGCGATGCTGGAAGCATACATTTTGACGAACTGTCTGACATGGACTTGAAAGCGCTAGACCAAGTGTTGGGTATTGGTGTATTTTCGTGTTTGTTGACTTTTGAACTGTTTTTGGGGGAGTTTACATTTCGCGTTTTAACTTTTGGAATTTTCAAGGAGTTACCGTTGACTTTTGAACTGTTGTAATATATATAATAGAATTGTCATGGACTTACCCTGTTACCGAAATTGGAATAACATTGTTGGTAAGTAGATCAAACCTAGTAACAGAACTTAGAGTTAGACTAGGCCTGCTTAGACTAGATCTAGAAGTTCGATGTGGAATATAAAGCAAATATCACCTTTTGGTTTCAGGCGATGGCAAACTATCACTTCCTCGGCGATCTGAATGTATACGCTATCTTTCCTCAGCTTCGCTTTGGAAAGATAGCTACATCCAGCTCGCCTCGGAAGTGATAGTTTGTCCCATCACCTTCACCAACGGTAATTATTTGCTTACTATTCAAACGAACCAAGAACCGAAGTGCAGTCTCTCCCAAGACAGTGACTGACCGGTGTGTCTTTGACATGGGAAAGGAAGCGATGGACGTTTGATCAAATTATTGCGAGAAAAGAGGTATCACCCCAATCACTTCCAAATCCAATTCTTCCCTTCCCATCCCTTGTCCCCAAGTGCTATACTTGTACTAACCTTTTTTGTTCTTTTTTTTCTTTTATAGTACGGCATTATTACCTCGAATTTGATTCCGTTTCAAGCCGCGACTGACCGACGCGACGCTGATATGGAGCCGTGACCAGGTATTGCGAACGAAAAAGAGAATCGAGGCATCGCTCAATCTTCAAATCCCCCGGCGTACAAGTCATGGCGTAGTGTAGTTGTAAGGTTAACCCGTTCTCTTCGAGATTCTGAAATCCCCATAGACTTTATACATAGCCCACTCGGTTCTCGTAGACAAGGGGCTAAATCCAGAAAGGGGCAATGGTAAATTCTTTCTTATAATTTCTCTTTTGTTTGTATGACTGTGCTTTTCTAACTCTTTTAAAGCTTATCTCTAAATATTTTCCATTATTGTCATTCTTACTATCTTAATTTAAAGGCATACCTGTAAAGTGTCTAACTCCACGAAAAAAAACTTGGAGCTTCCTCGTTTCTCTTCTGCCGTGTTGTTTAGCTTATGGTAAGAGAAGAATAAAATAGGGTTAGATTTTTTCAAATGTCCCTTTAGTATGAAGATAATTATCATTGAAAATCATTATTTGAAAAGCGTTGCCCGTGTTTTTCATAAAAAGTACAATTGTCCTAGCTGAATACGTCCGGCCAGCGAGCTAGCGTGTGAAACATTCCGCCCGATTGAACTTATGAGCGTAAATTCCATGAATTCTTCACCGTCTGTATAACATGCACGGGTGCGGATATCGTCAACGGATGAATATCCCTGCTACAAATGTACGATAGGCCATCAGTATTCGGTGATAAAATATGAACTCAATATTCGCTTTTTTCACTAGGTAAACAGTGTTCGTTTTCTTTCAAACTTTCACAAATCTTTCAATTGTATTTTCAATGATATTGATGTAGGATTGATGTCTCAAATGTCTCTTTCGGCAGAAATTTACACTTTACAGGCATGCCTTTAACCCGTTTTTTGTTTATCTTTTAGGCTTTTTCTTGTTTTTTCACTCCTTTCTCTCTTATCTTACCTTTTGGCTTCCTTCCTTTTCCGTCCCCCTTTTCCCTTTGTTTACCTTTCGATAATCCCCCTCCCCCTCCACCCTCCCCTCCACCTCCCCCACCCCCGAGGTGCACACGACTGCCCCCACGGCATGCCTTTGCTACGCAGCAGTTCCATTTCTGACTCTTATAGCAATTTCAAAGATATGCATTACGTGCGCTATTGTATTCCTGTCCACCAATTCTATACCATATTTTGGAAACAAGAACGTGTGGCGCTCTAATAAAATCTTTGGCAATCTTAACTATAGTTCACGGCCAGGGTGAACAAAAATCTTAGCTTAAAGTTGCCAATGTATCATTCCGAGATTACATACAATAATAAAAACAAACAAACAAGCAAATCTAATTTCAATTCCAACAACATTATTTGGGGAAAATCCAGCCACTGTGTTTCAATACCTTGCTCCGCCGCTGGTCCAATCGAGACTTTCTTCCAATTGTGCAAGACGTATCGGCGTACACTACCCACATTCCTGCCCACGATTGAATACGTCGACCGTAAAGCACGTAAAGTACCTATTTAGGGGGAAAGATTTATACATCATCTTCATCGTAAATTGGAAAGGAAATCCAATGAAATGTATTATATAATAGGGCAGGCAAGCAATAGTGGCTACTAGGAATTCTTCAAGTGCTGCAAACTGTGGCGTATGACAACCTTTCTAAGCGGTTCTGAACCAGTTCATCTCAGTTTATATACAAAAACCTAAACACCATTTATTTGTTTAAAATCAACAACAACAAAAACCCCAAAATATGCGTGCGGTGACAGGAGAGTAATGTTAAATTCGGTATTATGGTGATTAAAGAGATCTAGTAGTTTTAAAATGTGATAAGTTGTTAATAAAATGTGTATTTTGTGATCTGATAACTATAAGAAATATGAGAAATTTCAAGTTAGAAGGATGTTAAATGGCAAGAGTATATAATGAGCGAAAAATGCAAAGTGATTATTTGCTTACTCATCGCACTAACTGTGTACATAGTTATAACTATTTTGTAGATAGTTATACTGTATATTTTAACGTGTCAATCATAATTACATAGCTTTATAACGGAAGGGGAATTTGGAAAACTGAAACCAGTTTCTATTGGCAATACAAAATGAAGTATGTGAGAATCGCTAGAGTTTCAAGTAGGTTTTGAGGATATTGGAAGCGGACACTAATTGGACCAGACAACTATTTTGGTCTTGTGATGATTAAGCTAAACTCGATTGCGCTCCTTGCGAATGTTCTTATTTTATTTCCCTTAAGCATCATTTATTTTCTTGTTTTTTTAACAACGCAACATGTACCAAATGCTTCTTTATCTTTTCTCTACTTCATACTGTTCATTTCTAGGACGTTAATTGCATAAGATTTATGTTTCGAGTAACCTATTTTTTTTCTGGTATGAGCCTAAAGCGGATACTTATTGGTCTAGTCTCATCTTGTGGTGATTAAGCTAAACTCGATTGCGCTCTTTGCGTTTGTTAAAATTTTTATTTGGCTTTCATGTATATTTTCATTGTATATTAACTCTACATGTGAACGTTTCTTTATCATTTTCTTTACTTTGTTGTTACATTCTCAGATATTTGATGGCGTAATGATTTATGTTCCGAGTTACCTATTTGTTTCTGGCAAGAGCCTAAAGTGGATACTAATTGGTCCGGTCTCATCTTGTGGTGATTAAGTGAAACTCGATTGCGCTCTTTGCGTTTTTAAAATTTTATTTGGCTTCCATGTATATTTTCATTTAATTAACTCTACATTTGAATGTTTCTTTAATCATTTTTATTTACTTTGCACTTTCATTTTTAGATATTTGATGGCGTAATATTTATGTTCCGTGAAACATATTTCTTCTGGTAAGAGCTGCCTAAAGCGGCCAATAATTGGTCTGGTCTCATCTTGTGATGATTAAGCTAAACTCGATTGCGCTTTTCGCGCATTTGTTTTAATTTGTTTTCCTTTTATCATGTACGGTAGTATTTTCATTTGTATTAGCGCTACATTTGCAAGTTTCTTTATCATTTTCTTCACTATGTACTATTATTTTTTAGATATTTGATGGCGAAAGATTTATGTTGCATGGAACCTAATTTCCCTTCTGGTATGAGCCTAAAGTGGATACTAATTGGTCTGGTTTCCTCTTATATGATGATGATTAAGCTAAACTCGATTGCGCTCTTCGCGTATTTTTTTTTATTTGGTTTCCTTTTATCATGTAATATTTTCATTTGCATTAGCGCTATATCTGAAAGTTTCTTTATCATTTTCTTTACTTTGCACTTTCATTTTTAGATATTTGATGGCGTAAGATTTATGTTCCGTGAAACCTAATTTCCCTTCTGGCCCGTATATAGCGGAGACGGATTGGTTTGATTTCATCTTTTGATGATTAAAGTAAACTCTTTTGCTCTTGACGCATTTCTCTATTTCGTTTTCCTTTTATCATGTTTACTTTCATTTATATTGATGTTCCACGCAACAAATGTTTCCTTATCATTTTTCTTTTACTTTATGTTCCATTTTTAGACTTTGTTGAAAGCGTATAAGATGTATGCTACCAGAACACTCACGCTAGCTGTTTCATGTCGTTCAACTCCTCACATGAGCGTATAGCATATATACCTGTCTCAAATAATAACCACATTTCATGAATCAAAATCCCATCGCAATGCAGCGATTCGTTTTGAAAGTTTAAAAGCTTACTTTTATACGGATAATTGCATGTATAGCTTGTCCCATCAACTATTACTCGTTGCACGTCGCGAAGAGTGGGTGTGGATTGTGGGAGTAAAGGAGCAGATGGAGGTGTAAGGGGTGTAAGGGGGGGGGGGGGGGTTATACCCATATTCCTGCCCCTAGATCCACTACGAACCCCTGTATATGATTAGGGGAAAAGAGCGCTAAATCACATTTTCGTACTTCAGAGGTAAAGGCTTGGGAGCCCATGTAGCTACCAAAGTTGTGTTATACTTTACCTTTAATAATTATTCCAAAATTAGAGATATTTATAATTTGTCTTAAAATTTGGCATCACTATTAGAGATGGCTACCTAACGACCCAAATATGGTATTCACAATTCAATTGAGCAAACACAACATGACTTAAAGGGACATAGTAACATTGTCGAAATCCTCAAAATCCAATTGGAATTCTAGCGGTTCTCTCATACCTTGTTGTGTTTGTATTAACAAGAAAAGCATGGGACAGGTTTCGCTTTTTTCGAATTTCCCTTTCGTTAAAAAGATATTTACGATTGGAGTATTTAGATGTTAAACTATCCACTGGATCGTCGAAACCGTGTACAAAGTGAGTGCAATGAGTTAGTGAATATCACTTTGCAATTTTGCTCATTACTCTGCCATATAACGTATATTTAACTTGACGTTTTCATACAACACCCAGTGGAGATTGTATCAACCACTCATCACTTTTTGCACAATCAACAAAGTTACTAGATCCCTTTAACGCCCTTCTCACTCGCATCCAAAGACATAACGTTATCGTAATTGTCGGTACATATCAATTGAAATCGTGCCTCCTCATCCATTCCCATATATACTAAACATTCAACATTCTGTGAATGTCGGTGGATTATTAAACGGATTCATTAACAAAATCTGTTTGACCTTAGACTTGAAACGCTAAAACTAATATTTCACTAAAATTCAGGTTATGTCACCCTGAAATTAAGCGTTTTATTAGAGATTATGAAATCTACGAAATCCCAATATTCTGTATAATTCCTTGGATTATTTAAACGAATTCGTGAAAATCTGTTTGACCTTAGACTTTAAAAGATAATGCTTAGCCTACTATTTCACATATATCTCCCTGGAACTATAAAGCACTTGGAGATTATGAAATCTTGTAAATTATATTCTGAAATAAATCAACACCGTTATGGGGCTCGTTCATATACGTGCACCGTGTGTGTGAGATTCAAAGACTTTCATTTTCTTTTCGAAGTGATTTTGTTCTGATGATATTATCGCG
Source organism: Echinarachnius parma (assembly GCA_037951105.1). Lineage (NCBI taxonomy): Eukaryota > Metazoa > Echinodermata > Echinoidea > Clypeasteroida > Echinarachniidae > Echinarachnius > Echinarachnius parma. The sequence goes on along the minus strand of JBAMJV010004148.1, from coordinate 6,402 downwards.
GCTTTCTTTCTAAACGTGAAATTTGCAGACTATATCATCTTTCACCCCGATGGAAATCCAAAGTCGCCACCGGGATAACTTTCTCCAAGTTCTTCTGTCATTCGATATCCGTTCGGGCGGTCTTCGCGTTTTGATTTACGTAATCCTGAATAATATACATGTCCTGTTCTTTTTAGGTTAAACCCATGTCACATTTATCCAAAGGTTTGTATTTCGTTCGTGTGGTATGATTTAGCGATGCTATACGATATAAAGGACTGTCGCCTTTGTCATGAAAAAGGTCCACGATAGGTCTACGACATTCATAACGTTTGAGAAAAAAACTAGGTGAGTCGTGGGTGTGTCGTACGAAATTAATAGGCCTTGCGACGAAACAAAATGTTGTCCTAGACTCTTGTCGTAGCGTTTAAAACATGTTCAAGGTTCAAAGTTGATTATTTGAGGTCATCTGATGCTCGTGGGACTCGTGAGACTTTTCCCACGATATTCCTATTGTCGATTTCACGTACGTTCGCAGTGTAGTTATCGTACGATTTTCGTACGACAGCCGAACATCGATGGACTGTCGTACGACGGTTTGTTTGACTTTTGACAATTGAAGGAGGCTCGTACGACTATCGCAGCAACATATTACTAGTTTGACTTTGATTTTTCAGTACAACGCATAAATTAAACTCTCCAAAACCTAAACGTCGGTACCATCCGACACAGCCCCGCGAAAATGTTACGATCCCCGAAAAATCATTGCAGGACAGTTGTGCGACACTTGTATGGAGCTCGTACGACTACCGTAAGAACCACTGGCGTAAATCTGTCCGGAAAACACAATGCATTGGGGGGTCGAGCAATTGTTCACAAACGGTTTGTGAACAATTGCTCGACCCCCCAATGCATTGTGCTTTCCGAACAGATTTACGCCAGTGGTAAGAACATCGTACAGTTTTGACTTTGATATTGCCCCGACCTCTATATGATTTCCACGATAGTCGTACAACGCATAAATCCACTTTTTCCCGATCCTACGTTATTTTGTTTTAGTCGTAGCCCTATTAAAAATGTGTACGACCCCCCCCCCCCCCCCCCCCCCCCGAAAAAACTTATGGTTGGCCGTGTGACAAGAGCTTTAGTATAAAGGTTGGTAGCCTTTCGTCCTCTCACTTGTATTTATGATTTCTCTTCATTATGATGTTGAACATTGCTTTGAACGGAGACATGCTTAAGCTTTGCGTCCTGCACTCATCATATTATAACGCAAGAAGGAACATAAAGCCACAATTGCACAAAACATACCTTGTCCAAATATATCATGTATAATTTATATTGAGCCGTTATCTTTATCAGGAAGTTGTTTTGCATATAATTGTCCTCGTAGTTCCCTAATTTTAAACCGTCCCCATTTTTCCTACAAGCGTTCATAATCACAAACGCATTTTCATACAGAAAGACAGACATACAGACAGACACACACACATACATACAAAACACACACGCGCGCACGCACATACACAGACACACATACACATACACACATACACACACGCACACGCACACACACACATACACAGACACACACGCAAACAGACTCACACACATACACACACAAAAGCATACAAACACGCAAACACACAAACACATACGCACGCACACACATACGTACACACATGCACACACACATCTGTATAGTACTTTACTCCGGAAGGGAACACATCGTGTCTCACTTATTATTTTGTTCCACTTTATACATCATTTCAATCAGCAATAAGAAAATCACATCCAACGAAAATACTACAAAAGCCTTATAATTGTAGAATGATATTTGTCATAGTTTATCAATTGATGTTTATAGTGTTAACAATTTCGTTACTTTATGAAAATCCGATGGCATGAAAAAAAACATGCAATATCATAGCCGTTACCACCGTCGATATATGTGGACTACTTTAGTGGTTAGCACGGTTGTCTTGTAATCAGGAGGTCGTGGATTCGATCTCCAATAAAGTCCGCGAAATTATATTTTTGACAGAGACTCTAAAGTCCGGCGCAGACAGAGCCGACTCGACCCGATCCGACCCGACCCGACTGAAAGCCGCAGTCGGTCCGATTCAGTCGCGACCGATTCAACATGTTGAATCTGGCCCTATTGGCTTCCGACTGGCAAAATCGGAGTCGTAAGGCAATACACACAGAGCCGAGCCGACTGAAAACCAGTCGGATCGGGTAGAGTCGGCTCTGTCTAACCGCTTATATCCATATTATTCGTCACTAAGATTCTATATTAAAAGAAACCTGATTCAGGAATGATATAATTTTTCTTTGATAACAAACAGTAAGACCGCTATACTTGAATCAAGCGATTGGATTTTACCTGTTTTATATTCACGTATGAAGCTGAGCAATCAACTTCCACTTAACTTATTTAGTGACGTGATTGTTGTTTTTGTTGATCTTTGTTCATCTATGTTTGTGATTTCGTCCGGCATATTCAAGTGGGCGTTAAACAAGCGAGAATGGGAGAGAAATCAGAATTAAATTCCTAAGAAAACGAAAAAAAGACAAGATAAATAAAATAAACACAAATGGATTATAGAAAGGTAAACAAAGAGAAAAGAGGGATGGAAAAGGAAGGAAGCCAAAAGGTAAGATAAGAGAGAAAGGAGTGAAAAAACAAGAAAAAGCCTAAAAGATAAACAAAAAACGGGTTAAAGGCATGCCTGTAAAGTGTAAATTTCTGCCGAAAGAGACATTTGAGACTTCAATCCTACATCAATATCATTGTAAAATACAATTGAAAGATTTGTGAAAGTTTGAAAGAAAACGAACACTGTTTACCTAGTGAAATAAGCGAATATTGAGTTCATATTATTTTTATCACCGAATACTGAATGGCCTATCGTACATTTGTAGCAGGGATATTCATCCGTTGACGATATCCGCACCCGTGCATGTTACAGACGGTGAAGAATTCATGGAATTTGCGCTCATAAGTTCAATCGGGCGGAATGTTTCACACGCTAGCTCGCTGGCCGGACGTATTCAGCTAGGACAATTGTACTTTTTTTGAAAAACGTTGGCAACGCTTTTCAAATAATGATTTTCAATGATAATTATCTTCATACTAAAGGGACATTTCAAAAAATCTAACCCTATTTTATTCTTCTCTTACCATATGCTAAACAACACGGCAGAAGAGAAACGAGGAAGCTCCAAGTTTTTTTCGTGGAGTTAGACACTTTACAGGTATGCCTTTAAATTAAGATAGTAAGAATGACAATAATGAAAAATATTTAGAGATAAGCTTTAAAAGAGTTAGAAAAGCACAGTCATACAAACAAAAGAGAAATTAGAAGAAAGAAACACACAAGAAATGGAGAGAGAGGAAGAAAGTAAGAAAAAAAGGCGGGAAATCTTCACACTTGACGCGTAAACGAATCTTCCACACGTCGATCACCTGTATCGATCCACTTCTCGCATTTGATAGTAAGCAAATAATTACCGTTGGTGAAGGCAATGGCACAATCTATCACTTCCGAGGCAATCTGGATGTAGCTATCTTTCCGAAGCGAAGCTGAGGAAAGATAGCGTATACATTCAGATTGCCGAGGAAGTGATAGATTGTGCCATTGCCTGAAACCAAAAGGTGATTATTTGCTTTATATTCTACATTGGAAACATTTCACTGGTAGCTAGGTCTACGAGAAAGACAACTTAAACTGCTTTTAATGTCTAGGCCTAGTTCTAACACTAACACTACAGTTACCGGTACTAGACTTTGATCTACTTACCAACAATGGCTATTCCAATTGTTTAACTCCATGACAATTCCATAGCCTAAGGCTATAGGCTAGCACTTGGGTCTATATAAAATGAAAGTGAACTCCAACTCCAAGTCAGACTCCAAGAAAATTGTAATCAATGATGATGAAACACTAAAACAGTTCATAAGTCAACGTTCTAAAGTCTAAACGTCAGAGTCATGGCAAGCGGTGTACGATACATACAGTGCAAAGTACGCATTACATGCATTTGTAATTCGCGCAACACACACATCCGCGGTTGTGTGTGGCTATTCAAATCCCGTATTAAATGAAGCAGACCTACCGTACCCGGGTGGTACCTACCTACAATACAACGGCAGTGTTGGAGTCATACTTCTATGGTCTGCTGAATAGTGCGGAATTTGAATACACACTCTCCACAGCAATTCAATGCAACCGCGCGCATAGAGTTATCGCGCCACTTATTGGTATTCAATTCAATGCAACCGCGGAGTGTAGATAGTACTTTTTATCTAGTGAGTGCAACGCACTTTCACCCAAGATATCTACAGAGTGTAACGAATGGGCGAAACTATATTTCATCACGTGATTAACTTTTGACCAATCGTAGAGCAAGATTCTTAGTATGTGGAATATAATATCGATTACATCTCCCGGCTTGGTTCGGGGCGGCGTATAGCAAGACTTCTATCACAATCTATAGTTTGGTTGTGGGTGTTGTATCCTTGTATCATTGAGGCGTAGAGTTATTAACGGTGAAGTGAAAAAGGGCGTAAAACAAAGATTACGTGCCCTCTGGAATGAAGAGGTGAATACAATGTTCTACTCGCCTTCGATAGTATCGATTACATCTCCTGGCTTGGTTCAGGGCGGCATATAGCAAGACTTCTATCACATCTATAGGTCTTGTTTTGTTTCTGGTAGGGACTGCCCCCATCCCGTAGCTAGACCACTAGGTAGGAGCGGGATAAGTGGGATTGATTATAATAGCACAAACCGTATACTAAACCGAACACAAAAAGTAACTTCACCCCTAGGGAAAACGTCATAATTTCTTAAATAATACCTTTATAAAGATTTTTCTTTCACCAAATGATTGCTATGATGGAGCTGTAGCTTCTGTGTAAAAATCAGACATATCCGTGAACGTACGGCTGACTGAGCACAAATAAAAGACAAAATGGTCACTTTTCAAAAGCTGCAAGATTTCATTCATGGCTAACCAACATCACATCTGTTTTTAACGCATCGATTGTGTCAAATCAAAACAGGGCCATTGCTATCGGGCTCTTACAGGCTTGTGATTGGGTTTTAAAGTTTTAGTATACTCTGATAATGGCTTATTTATTTTTGTTTAAAGGGGTAGTACAGTTTTGGTAAGGCTGAACTTTAGTAACCAAACCTGGACAGTAACATTATAAACTAATAGTTATAACTCCACCATGCTCGAAAGGTATACAAAATTACAAACGACTAAGTAAAAAGCCCAATTATCATTCAAAAAGAGCCATTAAAACACAAGAGGGCGCTCTCTAAAAAGGCATTGGTTTTAACCATTTTTCATACAAAATTATGCATGTGATGTTTTATTGAAATCATGATTAAATAGAGAGATCAACAACTATTTAAAAAACACTTTTGAAAATTTTTGAAAAAGTGTATGCATTTTTTTAATTTTTTGAAAAATTCATCTAATTATTTGGGCCAAAAAAAATTATAAGATCAGATATATTTATTGATATTTCAGCCGTTTCTGGACCGATTTTGACCAAATAAAGTTTATTCTGCCATTAAAATTGCATGTTCTCTCCTGTTATCTCAAGCCACAGCATTCAACCTTCGTAAAGAGAAGAATGTCTCAACCAGAATTCGAGTACAAGGTGCCAAGATATTCCTGCAAACACGCACAAAAAGCAAGCCTGGTGGCCTTCAGGCGCCCTGGAAAATCTGGTTCGAATAAACTCTTCTCTTAAATAAGGCAAGTTACACCAAATACTTCTGCCTTTCAATCAACACTTAAAGCCTAATTAACTCAATCAAATCAATTTTACGAACTTATAAGAATAAAAATAAAATAAAAGAAGCAAAATGTACAAATATACAATGCTGTTTTTAGCAGATGTGATAGTTATATTATACTAACTTCGTTTATATCCAATAAGTATGTACCCGTTATTATTCTACTTTGTTTTTCATGAGAATAATGTTTAATTATGATTTTGCTATGTTTACCCTTCTTTTCAAAGTAAGAAGAAATAGTTGTCCTTTATTTATGTGAAGAGCTTGGTTCCAGGGGGCACTTAGTCCACTTTCCTTAAAAGTTCAGTTAATGATATTAGTATAAAGTTTGATAAATAATGTTTTACTTTACTTTAAAGTTGGAAAATGGATTTGGGGCTGTAATGAGTTGACTCGTACTCATCAATAAACAGTCAGTTCAGCCATATCAGTTCAGCTTCCAAGTTATCTTTATTAGAGTACTGCTGTATTCAGTTTACTGTACTAGTGTGTATTCTGTGTGTGTCTATGTATAGTTGTATACATGCAGTGTGTAGTATGAGTGTGTATCTATACATACATTGTGTACTGTAATATTGGCAACATGCTATGCCTCACAAGATGCAAT